>JANHAO010019688.1:0-13125 GCA_026873985.1 Saraca asoca
TTCTAAACTTGTACCATTGGGATATTCATTTCAATTTATGAATAATATGATAAAATTATTTTATAAATCTGATCTCATTGGAAATGATACAATCTGTGATGGACTCTTCCAAATTCAACTACAAGACAATATATCTTATGATTCAATGCATGCTTCCAGTAGCATAGGTAGTAAGAGAAGTGTTATAGGTGAAAACTTTTTGATGTTGTGGCATCGTAGGCTTGGTCATTTCTCAATAGAGAGGGTGAAAAGGTTAGTGAATGATATAATACTAAATATTCTTGATTTCACTAACTTTGACACTTGTATAAATTGCATTAAGGGAAAATAGACTAACAAGACTAAGAAAGGTGCCAAGAGGAGTACTACCTTATTAGAAATTATACATACAGATATTTGTAGTCCTGATATAGATTCTGGTAGGCAAAAATATTTCATTACCTTTATTGATGATTATTCATATTACATGTATCTCTATTTGCTTAACCATAAGAATGAGGCACTAGATGCTTTTAAGGTGTTTAAGGTAGAAGTAGAGAAATAATGCAGAAAATAAATTAAAATAGTGAGATCAGATAGTGGTGGTGAATATTATGGTAGATACACTGAAGATAGACAGGCACTAAGTCCATTGCCAAGTTTCTTCAAGAACATGGGATTGTTGCCCAATACGCCATGTCTGGATCTCCAAACCAGAATAGTGTAGCTGAAAGAAGAAACCGAATGTTATTGGACATGGTGAGGAGCATGCTTGGCAGCTTAAGGTTTACGAAGTCCTTGTGGACTGAAGCCCTTAAGACGGTAGTGTATATTCTTAACCGAGTTCCAACCAAAGCTGTTGAAAAGATGCCATTTGAGTTATGTATGGGTTAGAAATCAAGTTTAAGATATATGCGCATTTTGGGATGCCCATCTGAGGTAAGGATCTACAATCCACAATAGAAGATGCTAGACCCAGGGACCATTAGTGTACTTTATTGGGTATGCTAAAAGGTTTAAGAGATATAGGTTTTATTGTTCATCTTATAGCACTAGGATTATGGAATCAAGTAATGCTAAGTTTCTTAAGCATGACTTGATCAATGGGAACCATCAAACCTAGAACTTAGATTCTGAGAATGATGATATGGATACTTAAGCCCTTACACCAAGTGATAAATTAGTTATAATTCATGCCCCTCAAGCACAAATGGGTGTTGAAGAACCAATCCTTGAGAATCCATAAATTGTTGACCAAGACCAAGTTGATTTAGTTGTTGAACAGCTTCCAGAAACTATTAAGCAACCAGATGAAGAACATACTCCCTAAGAGAATGTTAAGCCAACATTAAGGACGTCAACTAGGATAAGGAGGTCAACAATCCCCAATGATTATGTAGTGTACCTACAAGAATCTGACCACAATATAGCTGCCAAAAATGATCTTGAGACATTTTCATAATCCATCAGTTGTAGAGAATCTAAACTGTGGCACAATGCTATAAAGGAAGAGATGGATTCCATGGTGTCTAATGGAGTCTGGGATCTCGTTGAGTTACCTAGTAGTTCCAAGGTCATTGGATGTAAATGGGTCTATAAGATGAAAAGGGACTCATTGGGCAACATTGAGAGATATAAGACAAGACTCATGGCTAAGGGATTTACTCAAAAGAAAGGAATCGATTACACAAAGACCTTCTTTCTTGTATCTAAGAAAGATTCCCTCCATGTTGTAATGGCGTTGGTTGCCTATTTTGACTTAGAACTACATTAGATGGATGAGAAAAAGGCACTCCTCAATGGAAACATAGAGGAAGAGGTATATATGGAATAACCTAAAGGATTCTCCTCCAGTGTTGGTGAACACTTGGTCTGTAAGCTTAAGAAATCCATATACAGATTGAAACAAGTCTCTCACCAATGGTATCTCAAGTTTCATGAAGTCATCTCCTCATTTGGTTTCATGGAGAACATCATGAATCAATGTATATACTAGAAGGTTAGTAGGAGTAAGATTTGTTTCCTTGTGCCATATATGGATGATATATTACTTGTAACTAATGATAATGGGCTGCTATATGAGGTAAAATAGTCTCTTTCTAAGAATTTCGATATGAAGTTATGGGTGAGGCATTTTATGTCACTGGCATTAAGATCCATAGGGATAGAACTTAATATGTTTTGGGTTTATCATAAGAGACCTACATCAATAAAGTCTCAGAAAGATTTCAGATGAAAGACTGTTCACTGAATATAGTACCTATTATGAAGGGTGACAGGTTTAATTTGAACCAATGCTCGAAGAACGATCTTGAAAGGGAACAGATGTGTAACATTCCATATGCTTCTATTATCAGAAGCCTTATGTATGCTCAGGTTTTCACAAGACCTGATATTACTTTTCTAGTTAGAATGTTAGTTAGATTTCAAAGCAATCCAAATATGGAGCACTAGAGAGCTATAAAGAAAGTGATGAGGTATCTTAAGGGTACCAAAGATTACATGCTGATGTATAGACAAACTGAGAACCTTGAGCTAGTTGGCTACTTGATTCAGATTTTGCCGGTTGCACTGATTCATGGAAATCAACATCAAGTTACATTTTTATGTTTGCTGGCAAAGCCGTGTCTTGGAGGAGCGTAAAGCAAACTTTGATTGCTACTTTTACCATGAAGGCTGAGTTTGTATCTTATTTTGAGGTAACATCGCATGGTGTATGACTAAAGGGCTTTTTATCTGGGCTTAGAATTGTAGATTCTATCTCTAGGTCATTAAGGATGTATTGTGACAACTTAGCTGCTCTTTTTCTGGCTAAGAATAATAAAAGTGAGAGTTTAAGCAAACACATCAATATTAAGTACTTAGCCATTCGGGGAACATGTCAAGGAAAATAAAGTTTCCATTGAACACATTAGTACTGAGTTGATGATTGTTGATCCCTTAATAAAAGGCATGCCACCTACAGTGTTTAAGGATCATGTAGCAAGAATGGGACTTGTACCTATATTGAGTGTTTGATATAGCCCTTCTTTGATTTGGGTTGTTTTCTCATTTGGTGTGCACAAACGTACTTAAAGAAATCAACATTAAGAGGATCCAAAATAAGCATAAGGTTTATTCATTAAGTTATGGGAAACAAAGTGCATTGTAATATATAGAAGGTAATACTCGCATATAGAGGACCTACTGCTATGATTCATGCATTTAGTTTTCTTTGTAATTTATTTGGACCAGGTGGGAGAATGTAAACCATTGGTGATATTACATGAACTTTAGTTTTGTAGGTCATGCAAAGTTTGGATGGCTACCAAATGTTGGCAATAACATTCACCGGTTTCCCAGCAACCATCTGAACATTTGGCAATGAACTAAAAGTGGTCCTAATATCCAGTAATTTTTTGTGCTTCATGTAATGGTAGACTTGATGGAGGTTGCCATTGCATTCCAACAATAAAAAGGATCCCTAGGCTCCGTTTCTTTGAGAACATTCAGTACACCTTCATAAGTAAGAAACTGAGAGCTCAAAAGTCTCCTTTTTCACGTTTGGAGTCCTGATAAATCAGCAACTTTCGATATCCGAAATAGAGAAAATTTTTGCAATGGCTGGAGGTCAGTCTCGGTCCTTACCTATCCCAATTTTGTTATTAACTTGTTCTTTGTTACATCCCAATTTATTAATCATAACTTTAACTTAATATACAAAAGAATTGTTTATCTAAACTCATAAGGTTGCTAACTTATTTCTCTTCCTCATCTTTTGATTGCTTTACAAAACTTGAAACAAACTATATTTATAAGTAAAACTAATATAATAAGATAAGAAAAAAAAACTCTTCAACTTCATCCTAATAAACCAATATTATCTTTACAAAAAATAAAGACTTAAAGTTTTATACCAACAAATTAACCCTATTTATTGTTTTTATTTTCAAAATCTTGTTTATATTATTTTCAACAACTTCCCTTAAATTTGATTTTGAAATAACATAAACATTATCTTCAGTTTCTCGAATGCATCTGCCGTTGGTTATTTTGTCAGAATATCTACAACTTGATCTTCATATTTACAAAATTCTAGTTTAATTTCACCATTTTTACTAACTCACAAATATAATGATACTTGATGCCAATATACTTGCTTCTTTGATGAAAAATTGGATTTTTGGCCTTTGCAATAGCCGACTTACTATCACATATGATTTTTGTAGGACCTCCTTGTTGATGTACTAATACACCAAGTATCCTACAAAGCCAAACTACTTGACATGCTACAGAAGCTATGGCTATATACTCTGCTTCTGTTATTTGAGGACCATGACAAAGATCCTTGTCGAAGAAAGAAAGCATACCTAGAAGTGTTTTTTCAAGTTTCCACATTGTTATATGTATTTTCTGATATTTTGAGAAATGGGTTGGCAAAAGCTAACAAACAAGTCTGACTGAAAGACCTAAATCACACAGCTAGCTCATAACTCTAGCTCGTAGCTCATCATAGTAGCTAGCTCACAGCTCTAGCTCATAGTTTCAGAAGAGAGTTCTAACACTTCCCTAGCCAGTATCTACCTACAAAATCAATTTGCAAACAATAGTCCAAGGGACCCACCCGCAGAAAGTAACCAGCAGTAGCTGACTTGCAGAAGTCCAAGATGTATTTTATATTTATTACTTGATGTAACATATTTGTAGTTTGTCAAATTATATTTGTACCCTTCCATGCTTTTATAAATGGGTGGCTTGAACCATTGTAAAGTGTGTGAGAAATACCAGATGAGGCTCTGCTAGACAAGAGAGAAAGCTTTGTAAAAACACTCCCCTCAGAAAATAACACTCCACCGTGGACGTAGGAATCTGAAAAAGGATTTTAGCCGAACCACATTAAAAAATCTTTGTTGTTGCTCCATTTCCTTTTCCTTCCCTCTTTACTTTTTTGCATCCATCTCACATTTATATAACCAGGTTACAGTTTGAGGTTCACAAAACTATCTCTCATTGGCTGAGATTTGGGATCTTCATACGAACCAAATTTTACTATTAACATTTTGGCACACCTGGTGGGACCTTATTTACATCCTGGTTAATTTTTGTTATAATAGCTGGTCTAAATGAAGCCAATAAGCCAACGTTCTTTCTGGTTCGATTTGTAGCTAACCAGTGAAGGACCAAATGATTGGTTTTCATTCTGTTGTAATGACCACACGCAAGCCACTATTCCTCAAGTTAGATCAAACTTGATCTTGCCTTCAACAGAGAATAGTGTACGAGCCAGCAGACTACCAACCTCTCCTCCTTTTCCAGCGAATCATTCAACTTCAGACTGCCTTATTTGTCACTCAACCAGTCACTACCACCCGTATTCTCTGGCCATAGCAGTAGCTTGTGGGAACTCATGATAGTAGCGTGAAGCTGAACTCAGTGTGCAGTGATCTGGCTTGGAGATCAGCTCGCACTCCAGCCATGCTTGATGTCACTATGCATCAAGATGCTTTGACAATAGACCTGCCCTTTGTCGTTATGACGTAGCAACAATAAGCTCTCAGCTATGAGCTCGATCTCCACAGTCCAAGCAGCAGCGAGCTTGCACCGCCATGAACTTGGGATGAGCTCATGTGCACAGCCATGTAGAGCTTGCCATGGCAGCGCGCTCACATAGTGAAGAGGTCCTAAGATGAGCTCAGGTTCAGCCATGCAATAGCTCGCGTGGTAACAATCCCACATCCAACTGTAGTTCATTCCCCTGCCAAGCTTACAGTCCGTGCAGCAACCCGCACGAGGAGTCCATGCAGTAGCTCGCATGAGGACAAGTTTGTGTCCAGTGTAAATCTTCCCCTTGTCGCACTCTCAGTCCAACCATAGCCTGCACGAGGACAAGCTCTCACCCAGCTCCTCATCAGGAAGTCATCCCATGTAACAGACTCGGGCTTGGCAAGTAGTTGCTCACGAGGTGATGAGCTCACATCCAGCTGCAGCCCGAAGCTCACACTCAATTATGGGTCTGTTCCGATGTCAAGCTCTCAGCGTGCTGCAATCCATTCCTCATAGCCACCTCGAAGTTAAGAACGAGTCCAACATGAATGTGATGGCTATGCAATGAGAGAAGTGATGAGCTCGCATAGCTGTGAGGCCTGTGACGTGCTCGCATGCAACAATTGTACGCTACTTAGAGTTCAATGATCAGGATGACAAGCTTCCTTCAGCATGCAACAGTTCGGGTTAATAGCAAGCCCATGTAGATGCAATCCAGGTTCGACGTTTGGTTTACATAATGGCAATTCAGTAGCTCACATAACGACGAGCTCTCATCCATGAGCACGGTCTTCTCGACCATGCAACGGACTCAAGCTCGGCCATGCAGCAGCTCGGGTGATGACGGGCACACATCCCAAATGTGGTTTGCTTCAGATTTAAGCCCGCAACAATGTAGCAGTTCGAAGCTCATAGTCAAGCAGCTACTCGGCCCTCACACTCAAGAAGTACATTGACGACCCAGCGAGCTCGTGTCGAAAGCCTCATTCCAGACTCGATTCTATACATGGGCGTGATGACGAGTTGTAATTGTCATAAGGAGGCTGCGCTCGTCCAGTGATCGTGCAATCCTACGTTTGGTGTAGAGCCCATGCATTTCTCACGCGATAATTGGATTTGACAACGGCCTAGCGCACGGCAACCATGTTTTTGAGGCTAGGTCCAATTTGGGATAAGTAGCAACAGTGATATCTAGCCCATACACTAGCGGTGTAGCGTCTTGTTCCAATGGGGGGCTTGCATAGCAATCATACAACAGTCTGGCTAGATAGCAAAGCCCCTACAACAACCATGCATTAGCATGTGCAGTAACTATAGTGACTTAGTTTGTGATGAACTCACGCAGTCACACAGCATTCAGGATATCAATAGACTTGCGATAGTTATGCAATAAGGTCTGGAAAACTGAGGCGTAACAAGTTAGAGTATGTACAATGTAACATCACGTGATCACGTGCCCTCCATAAGCCAGACCATCAGCCATCGTCGCAAACTGAAGTATATTCCATCAGTCAAACTGCCTTTAGTCACTTTGTGAACCAAGGTGCTTCTAAGCCAACATCAAACAAAGCCAAAGGCTCACTGGACTCACATAGGATTGTACGATAGCCGTACAATAGTTTGGATCATTGAAAAGCTCCCAATCATGCGGCAGATGGGTTCATACCATAACTCATGAACTTGTACACAACAATTATGTAACGCCCGAGTTTGGTGCTATGCTGGCACCATGATCGTGTAATGCAACTACATGAGAGTGGTTTACGGAGTAGATATAAAATGACTCTATGGAAAGCATTCATGCCAAAAGAAAAGTATTCCAAGAGCACATCGAAAAGGCAACCTAATAAATACTCTAGCCACCTCCAAGACCGAGCACTATTATTCAAAGGAAAACCTTTCTAATTTCTCATCTTTTTAAGGTTCACAGATCGTGTGCCTTTGAATGGTTTTATAGTGCAATTGATTATCCATGGTTTACCGAAAGGGAGTTCATGGATTACTTAAGCCATGTTGGACTAAGGAGTATTCCAAGGCTAACTCATGTTGAGTGGAATGTCATAAAAAGGTATGGCTATCAACTAGGGTAAATATGATGATATCTTGAGCACGAGCTTGCGTATCCGTGCAATGAGACTGAGTTCGGTGAAGAGCTTGCATGGGTAGGAGGCTAGTAGAGCCAGTACCTAAGAGCTATACATTGACGATAAGGCAACGAGCTCATGCATGCAGAACGTCGACTACGAAGCTCACGTGCTCTGGCCATATATAGATAATGCAACATCAAGTTTGCACATGCAGCCATCAAGACAACAAGCTCACGCAAGCTAGCCATACAATAACAAGGATCATGAGCTTGCACAACATGCAGCGATTGGGATGATGAACTCATAGCAGTAGCCTCATCTTAAGTTTGGTTCTGGATACGAGCATGGTGCCATGTTATAGGATCAGACCGAAGTACACCCAAAGGAAGTGCCGATCTGAAGCACACTCAGCCAACACGCATTCACCACAACATCCCCAACGAGATGCCATTTGCTTGTCTTAGGACTGTCTACGAACGGCTTCAACAAGCCACCATATCAATGACCAAGAACTTTGTTCAGAGTGAGTAGGGAAACATCCACGAGAAACCCACTTTTCATGACTGATATTGCTACAGCACTCGAGTTTGGCATCAAACTCACAATTGGATCCGAAAATGGTCCCTCACATAATGACCATGCAACAAAAAAAAACCCTAATGACCAGTTAACATCGGCCAAACCATGCAGCAACCATGAAGAAGCTTGGCCCACTGTTGAAGCTCTCAATGACCATGCGGCAATAAGGTCTGATGATGAGCTCACATACTAATCAAACCTCTTGCCATCCTCACAAACTGAAATGTATCCGAGACCGCATCAAGCTGACGTGCATCCAAGGCAACTACGTTCGAAATCCTATTTCAGTTCCAAAGCATGGAAGTGATGAACTTTCCTGGATCAAGGCCCGGAGCTTCTGTGCTATGAGAAAAGTTTGTATATGATGACCGTCGAGGCTTAGAAACTTGAAGAAACTTTCCCACTCCATAAAAGGTCAAAATGTTGCACATTGCTATTAAAAACACTATAGACAGTGGGAATTGGGATGATCGTCTTTCCCTAATGCCTACGTCCTTCCACATCAAACTAAAATGTACCAAGCTGAAGTATACTCCTCTGGCCCAGTCTTTGTCACCCCGTAGCAGCTTGTTTCAACAACAAGCTCGCAAGACACGCAACATTTCGCACGATAATGAGCTCGTAACTATGCAATATCTTGATCCTTGTAACGGCAGCCCACAGCAGCTTGAGTAGACCACGAGCTCACAGCAGCCATGAAATGAAGCCAGATTCAATGTAAGTCAGTAATAGCATGTAGTGTTAAGCTCGCAGCAAGTTACCAGCAAGGGTTCACACTCAAGTCAGGCAGTGACCAAACTCAATGAGTTTGCATAGGTAACTATCTACTACAGAACTTATTAACTTGCATGGACCACTAGTTGTAACGCTTAGGGAAGGCCACCTGCAGAATACCCCTCCAGTCCTTCTTGGCCATCGAGCCTGCTCGAGGGGCCAAGGTTATGTTCCAAAGAGTTGCTTCTGCTACCACAATCAATAATTGCAACTGAGTAACCATATTTGAGGCTAAGTTTTAAGGTAACCAAGAGCCTCCGCCATCGAATCTCCAGTGTCCTCATGCTTGCGTCTTCAGCCCTTGTGAGCTTAAGATAAATGAACAAAGCTTGTATCAAAGTTACTGCAGTTACCTACGTTATTACTCCTCCATTTGCACCAAACTCTTAGTGTCGGAATGATTGCTAGTCTTTTGGCTTGAAAAGAATGGAGCAGACGTCATGCTCAAAGCGACAAATGTTAACAACATATATGATGATAGCCCAGAGAAGAATCCACGTGCGCATCTTCTTATACATTGTCATGATGGAATGTGACATTTTACAATAGAACCTGCAATAGCCAATGATGCCCTCAGCAACATACATCATTCCACGCCTTGAAGTCAACAACATGGTTTAAGAACAGCCATAAAATATCACGAGAAGAAGGGTGCCCTAAACGACAGTAGGATCCTGTCTACAGTATCTACAAACCTAATGCCAGACCGAGCAAAAATTTTAAATTATGGCAACCACCTACCGTGACAGCATCGTGGCTGACATATCATTTCTTATATATTTGAGTGAGTTAGACACAATTTCCTACCCTTACAATAGATGCTCGTTGATGGCTAGTTCTTGTTCTCTTTTTTGCAGAGCCAAAGTGGCATCCTTGTTTAATAGGAAATCTTATCAAAAGTGAGCTCTCACCTATCTAACTCAGAAAGAATATTCAAATCAATCAGGCTATGGCGTAACTTATCAAAGATGCCAGTCAGATATGCTTTGTCCTACTCATGATTGGTTATCTGAGGCATATTGATGCAACCTACTGAGCACGCAATTTATGATGAAATGAGGGGGGCTAGAATTCATTGCCCATCTAAGCAACAAAATTGCTGGCCGAAAACTTATAGCTCACATGCAATCTATTACTTGCAACTTTCATGCAAACTGGAGACTCACAGCTCTCGTGCGATCAGTTACTCACCCTACAAGCTCGGGCACACTTAGTGCTAAATGCTCTAAGCCTCCAGAGCTACTAATAATACCGCTCGGGTACACCTAGTGCTAAAAGCACTAAGCCTCCAAAGTAAGTTTGGACGCACCAGTGCTAAATGCACTAAGCCTCTAGAGCTACTAATAATCCAGCTCAGGCACACCTGGTGCTTACTCTTATTATCAACCGAATTGCAATCATAAGAATATATTTGGACTAACATATTATCTTCCATAGCACACAAAACGTCCAACAAAACATGCAAGAATAATGAAAAATTCATTCATCGAAAGATCTCATTTAACGAGGTAAAATTATGCACATATTCAAAGGAGAAACTCAGAAGTGCACAAGTCTGAAACATATTGGAAAATAAGGGTATTAGCTTTTGCCAGCAAGTTTTAGCTCCCAATCTACAAAGCACACTGAGAGTTCGGGGGGCTACTGTTATATGTATTTTCTGATATTATGAGAAATCGGTTGGCAAAAGCTCAACAAACAAGTTTGACTGAAAAACCTAAATCACGCAACTCATCACATTAGCTAGCTCGCAATTCTAGCTCTCAGTTTCAGAAGAGAGTTCTAACACTTCCCTAGCTAGTATCTACTTACAAAATCAACTTGCAAACAACAGTCAGAGGGGCCCACCCCCAGAAAGTAACCAGCAGTAGCTGACTTGCAAAAGTCCAAGATGTTTTTTACATTTATTACTTGATGTAACATATTTATAGTTTATCAAATTATATTTGTACCCCTCCATGCTTTTATAAATGGGGGGCTTGAACCATTATAAAGTGTGTGAGAAATATCAGCTGAGGCTCTGCTAGACAAGAGAGAAGGCTTTGTAAAAACACTCCCCTTAGAAAATAACATTCCACCGTGGACGTAGGAATCCGAAAAAGGATTTTAGCCGAACCATGTTAAAAAACCTTTGTTGTTGTTCCATTTCCTTCTCCTTCCCTCTTTACTTTTCTGCATCCATCTCACATTCATATAACCAGGTTACAGTTTGAAGTTCACAAAACTATCTCTCGTTGGCTGAGATTTGGGATCTCCATACGAATCAAATTTTACTGTCAACACACATCACCTGCCCAATCACTATGTGTGTATCCCACCAAACCAAAATTGTTAAAGTAGGAGTAAAAGATCCCATTATCATGGGTATCACTCATATATCGTAAAATTCATTTTGCTCTTTGCAGATGTGATTGGTGAGGTGCTTCTATGAATTAACTAGTAATCCATACACCATAGGTAATGTCCAGTCTGGTGCAAGTCAGATATCTCAAACTGCTAACTAGGCTTTTGAAATATGTGAGATCTATTAGTTCTTCACTTTTTTCCTTCTTCAACTTTAACTATTTGCAACTGGTGTTTGGATAGGTTTGAGCAACTCCATTTTTAGATATTTCAAAATATCGTTGGCATATTTTTGTTAGGAAATAAAAATGCCATCATTAGTCCGCTGCACTTCAATGCCTAAAAAATAGGACATCAATCCCATATTTATCATCTCAAACTAGCTAGTCATTGCCTCCCTGAATTCATCAAACATCATTTTGCAATTTCCCATAAATATGAAGTCATCAACATGAATGCAAACAATAATGAGATCACCATTAGGTTTTGACTTGATATATAGGATATGCTTATATGGACATTTTTGAAAATCTTGTTGTAACAAATACGCATCAATCCGGCTATACCAAGCATAAAGTGCTTGTTTCAACCCATACAATGCCTTCTTCAATTTGTAAATTTGTTTCTTTTGTCTTTTCATCATGTAACTAGGTGGTTGCCAAACATAGGTCTCCTCATCAAGGAAGCCATTCAAAATGTTTATTTCACATCCATCTGATAAGTTTTCCATCGGTTGAGCTGTAAGTGCTACAATCATTTGAATAGAATCCATTCTAACAACTAGTACAAATACTTCAAAGTAGTCAATTTCAAGCTTTTGTTTGTAGCCTTTTATAATAGTATTGCCTTCAAGTGATCCATCTCACCATTAGACTTGTACTTTGTCTTGTATATGCATTTGACTCTAATAGCCTTCTTCTCATGTGGTAAAGTAGTTAGTTCCTATGTGCCATTTTTCTCTATTGAATGAACCTCATCATGCATTGCTTGAATCCATCGTTCATTAGCTATTGCATCTTCATAGGAAACTGGGTCACAATCTGTAAACAAGTAAAAGTTCACAATAGTTTCATTAATATCTTCATGATCATTATCATATGTAACCATATAGTTTTGCAAATGAGCTAGCATCACTCTTGTTCGTTGAGGATGCTTTGATGTCTCTAGAACTATTGTTGGTGGAGAAAAGTTTCTAGAAAAGAACTGTCAGATGAAGATCTTTCTATTTCCATTAACTTTGGTTCATCTTCAATAATAACACCTTGTTGTTATTCATCTCTTTGATTCTATGTTCATGCTTCATCTTCAATGAACTAGGCATCTCTACTCACAATCACTTCTTTATTATAGGATTATATCATTTGTAACCCTTGGTCACTTCACTGTAGCCGATGAAAATGCACTTTTGGCTTTTATCATCTACTTTCTTTCTTCGCTCATCCGGAATATGTAGATACGCAAGACACCCAAATATGCGTAAGAAAGAAACTTCTAGCTTGTTACCACTCCAAGCTTCTTCTAGGGTTCTTCCAAGAATATTTTTTATGAAACACCTATTTAATAAAAATACAACACATGCAATAGCTTTTGCCCAAAAAGGCTTTGGCAGAGTTTTACCTTTCAATAAGGTCTGGGCCATTTCAAAAATTATTCTATTTTTTCTTTCAATTATACAATTCTACTGAGGTGTATAACTGGCTATCAATTGATGTTGAATCTGTTGGCTTTTGCAAAAATTTGAAAATTTATTTGAAGTGAACTCTCCTCCTCTATTAGATCTCAAGGTTTTTACATAATAATCACTTTGTTTTTCTACAAAAGTCTTAAATTCTTTAAATTT
>JANHAO010019689.1:0-13123 GCA_026873985.1 Saraca asoca
AAAAAATTCATGAAATAAAATTAATTAATGCTCTGTTTTCTTTTTATGAAAAATATTTTTTACAATAATAATCTAATTTACTTGCTGATTTTTTATCATAATTTTCATATTTAATATTTGATAAATAAAATATTTTTTATTCTTACTATTTTCATATTTTATTTATCAGATATTAAATATGAAAATTATGAAAAAAAATAAATATTCTTTATTTCAAAGAGAAATTTTTTTTTTCTAAAATCATATAAACATACATTTTTATGTCATTTTACATTTACCAACTAAATGAATAACTAATTTTATCAAATACTTCTAATTCAATAAGTTAGCTTAACAACTTTCAACTTTCAGTTAAAAATTAGTTTTTCAGCTTTCAACTAGCTTTTAAGTTTTTAGTTAGTTTATCAGCTAGTTTTGCCAAACATAACCTATGATTACGCTGGCTTGCAAGTAGAAGTCAATTTATACAACCTAAGCCCAAATGATGCTAAATATTCATGCAAATGAAATAAAACTTTATTTAATTATACATATATAATTATTTCTCTTTTCTTTTTATACATGAATATACATCGGCTAAAACACCCCAAAGATCTATCTTATCCTATTGACACTAGTTCTCCGATTGTGATCCTCGAGTTATAACATGTAAAATCACAAACATCCCTAATAAGTGTGAACTAAATAGCTTAATGAATAAAATATCACGTACCTAAATATAGGTGCAATGCCATCTTTAAAACCTTTTTTAGATAAGAATTAAGTTTTACGAAAATTTTCCAATTAAGTCATGCTTTTATAAAACCATGTTTCATATCAAATCACTTTTAAAATCCGTTGAAAACCTTATTTATAAAATCCTTTTTTATAAAATTGGGACTAGTGTCTTTATGCCTTAAGATATAGTCTAATCAGGTTTAAACCAGAGTTAACTCCCTACACCAGTTAGATCTCATAAACTCTCCCTCTAAGTCCTCATTGTTAGATCTCATAGACTCTCCTTCTAAATGCTCATCATATCCACATTGATAGCAAACAAGTGCAAATATATCCATGTTAAATTTGTTTAATGTATATTTTTATAATTATACACATACATACATAAACATATAGCTCGTATGTAGTTATGTAGGTGGTCATCAAACCTTAATCATAATCCTATCCTTTTCGGAACTCAAGGATAATATGTATTAACTACTCCTGTATAAAAAATCATTTTTCATGAAAACCAAAACCATAAAATCATAAAACAAAACCAAGAAATTTTGGTTCCTAACAATCCACTAGGTGAGGAATTTTATTCTTGAAACTGAAAATTCCAAGGAACCTCTTCCCTTCTTCCATTCTTTTTCTTTTTTTTTTTTATTTCACTTTTGAAAATTATTTTTTCATGATAACACCTTCATAATACGTATTCAAATTATGGTGGAAACCTATATTTTCCTAACATGAGCATATGGGTAAAATTCATAAAATATAATCATAAAGAAGCTGCAAAGCATGTATGCATCTCTAATGCAACCATACCCCAAACCCTTCCTTTCACTTTATTGTGTAATTATACTTAGGGCTGTAAACAAGCTGAGCTAAGCCGAACATTCACTTTTTCGAGCTCAACAATAATAAACAAACTCAAGTTCAAGCTCAAGCTCATCGAGTTTGTAAAATTCAAACTTGACTATTAAACGAGTTTAATTGATCATAAATAACTTAAACGAGCTCTGATATATTTCATAGTTATTTTTAATAAACAATAATAAAAAATAATAGAAAGTTTCTTTGTACAAATCAATAGTACCACATATATAAATCTTTATTTTAGTACAATAAATATCCATAAAAAATATTCAAATCGTGATGTATGAATGACTTTAATCTATTACATAACCACAAACAACAATTCAAAAGAGAATAAGATGACTTATTCAAAATCCAAATGCCAAACAAATGCTAAATATCACTAATATATGACTTCACATTTAAAAACAACAAGAAAATAAAAGAAAAAAAAAGCTAAGTTTTCCTTAAAAGTTTGATAAAGAAACAGAGCTCATTTAGACTCATTTAAGCTCATGAACATTACTATCTTTGTAATTTGGTATTCAAGCTCAACTCGTTAACTATACAAGTTCGGCTCATTTAAGCTTGAGCTTGTTTAACTTGAACATAAATCAAGCTTTTTGCAAGCTAAACTTGAGTTTTATATGAGTAGCTTGGTTCATTTATAGCCTTAATCATACCCTTACCTTAGCCTAAGCTCTCACTACAAGAAAAAGGCAATTTTTCAATGTCCAAAACCATAAAAAATAGATGATTTTTAATTGATAATAGACATAAAAAAAAAAATTTCAACATCTGTAATCGTTGAAAATTTCTAACATTGTTTTTGACACACCCAGAAATCCGAAAATATTTGATGTGGCAACGCCACGTGGCTTTTTTGATGCCACAGATGTCAAAAAAATATGATGACATGGCATATGTATCTATCAATTCCAATGTATAAAGATGTCAGAAATGTTAACATGGATTGCCACATCATATTTTCTAGTGCCTCGAGAAGTCGGAAGATACGTTAACATGACAATGCAATGTCATTGATTTTAAGTTTATTTAACATTTTTGGAGTTGGAAATCATGATGTGGCATGTTATGTCTTGAATTTTGACACCCCTATACATCGCAAAGGATGTTGGAAGTGTTGATGTGTAATGCCACATCATTATATTTTATGTCTCTATACATTAGAAAGGACATCCAAAACTATGACGTGGCAAAAAAAATATTTAATTGAGAAACCTCTGCAGATATACTTGATAACAACAACAGTGGCGGCATCTCATTTGTAGAAATCCACAATACTAACCTAAATAAATTATTACATGCAACATTTAAAAAATTTCAAATATCCTTCAAGTAATAAAATGTCACAAAAACTCATGAAAAATGCCTTAAATCTTCCTCATCCTCCTTAGTAGCATCATTTGTAGGGATTTGAACTTACAATTGAGTCTGTGATAGAGCTCCAGGATAATGTGGCCATACACCTAGATGTGGCAGCTACATCCAAGCATATGATAGAGTTAGTTGTTGTTCTGTAGGAGGCTACATCCATAGATAATAATATGGATGAGGCATGTGGGAAGGTGGAAGAGGCATCCGGGATAGTGGATAAGGCATTGGAGGTAGCATTCATGATGCATAAGGCATAGGAGGCTATTGCATCAGTGATGGCTGGTAAACTCCAAAATGTTGCATTAAGCATGTCACACTTTCCTACAAAGTATCCATCTTTTTTTCCATCTGAATTTGTCTTTATGAAGAAGAAAAGCCTCCAATGTGATGCATTGCTGACCACATCATGTGTGCCTATGATTGCATCCCATAAGCTCAACCCCTTTTTTCTTTCATTTACAACCTGCCTCCATAATTGAGGATCAGATGGCATAAGGATTGTAGTGTTTGGATCAACACTACTCTCTTCTATTGATGCTTAAGTGGATAACAATCTTTCCTTTTCTTTATTAAAAGAATCCTGAAAAGGAAAATAAGATATGAAAAAGAAACCTAAGGACTTACATAAGCCAAAAGTAAAGTGGAATTGTTTAAACTTAGCTAAGTAAACAACTTATATATTTTTGAGTAGCATAAGGGTTTACCCATTCCTTCACATTCTTCTTTTTCTTCTTCTTGTGTAGGTTAAGAAACACGTCAAGAAAGTAGGCTTTCATTCTAGTTTGTTTTTCCTATTTTGCACATATTTAACATTGTAAACAACTTGAAACACTAATAAGCAATCAAATCAAAGTGCATACATAAAGTTTTATTTACATATCTGAGGGCATGCTCCATTACCGATATAGAACCTCCACAATGAAGAGATGTGCCTGGATTTATAGCCCGATTCTTCTTATTCTACTCCTACAATTTCTTAAAATCTATATCATTCTAGTGAGCTAGCAAATTATCCTAGATAGAATTATTAATCCAATTAACCTTTTTTTTAGCCTTAATGAATGCAAATGACAACATTCTTGACCCTTAATGGTTAAAAGACTTCCACGGTGCTAAATGATTGGCAGGGGTCCATTTGTAGTACTTCTATAAATTAGAACCATACACATGAGCCAAAAAAAAAAATTAAAAGATGCAATTGCATAAGAGCATATAACAAACAATAGATAATAAAATTTGAAAGTAAGTGTAAAATACTAAAAATTCCCTCTCAAACCACATCCTTTGTGTCTCTTCTAGATTGCTTGTCCATTTTGGCCATGCTTCATTAAACTTTATCTGCATAATCTCTCTAATTTGATGCACTGGCTCTTCCATGGGATAAAACCTATTGTAAAGTTTAAAAACATCATAACATAGATAGTCTAAAATTATTTATATGCATAAACATTTAAATAAAACTTTGGATTCTCACATTCCACTAGGCACTAAGATTATGTTTTTATCAAGCTCAAAAGTATACCACTGATAGCCTACTTAAATGCTAGTTGTTATTGTATAAGTGGAAGTAGATTAGAAGGCAAATGGGTGAGGTGATTAGTAAGAAGGCTGAGAGGGAGGCCCTATAGGAGAATGTCGGGTGTAAGACACCTTTAGATGAGGCTGGGGGGAGGTGCCATACCAGAAGGAGGCTACCTATGTGGCATACTAGGATCAGGAGATTAGGTGGGAGGTGCCATACAAGGAGGGGATTGGGTGAAGGGCACTATATTAGGAGGGGATTAGGTGGGAGGGGCTATACTAGTTGGGGACTGGGTGGGTGGCACCATACTAGGATAGGGTGGGTGGGAAGCACCAAACCAAGAGTAGGCATAAACATATAAGCTGATAAAAAACTACAATTAGATGATGACCTAACCGGGAGTGGCTCTAATAAAGATGATGGAGCAGAAAGATTTTTTTTTTTTTTACTTTAGTTTCACCTTTTATTTACCTTTTCTTGATGCCATATATATTAAATAAAATTAATATAAACAAATAAGCATGTAAAAAAATATAGATATACATGAAACATAAAAAATGCAAGAAAATATGATATAAATGCATTTAATTAAATATGAAACTTGTCAATCAGAATTAATGTAATTTATATCATTAACGTTGTTACTATTTTCTATTGAATCATATGAATCTGTATAGTTAGGTTCTTCATCTTCATTTCTCAATTCTTCATCTTCTTCCACATTATTATCTCTTACTAAAGTAGAAGGCTTAACTTCGTCTAGTCTACTATTGATGCCATGCAGATTATCATTATGCTCTAACTCAAGTATTAGACAAATAATAGATACTACCTCATTTTAATAATCATCTTCCAATGTAAAATTGCTTTCAACAATATCTCTTGACTTGGTTTTAATTAATACCCACCAATTATGCTTCTATCTTATTGATTTTGGATAAGATGCCTATGTTGCTTGTTGTGCATATATAAACAAATTAGATTTTGAGAATCTTCTAGTATGCTTTACTTCTACTATTGCATGCTCTTTGTAAATCTTCACTCCATGATCAATCAGTAGATTAAACCATTCATATGCAAATAAAACTAACCTTTTCATAGGAAGGCCAGGATTTTCAATAAAAGTCATCTTCACCAATATTAACATTTCCTATACCCTTTATACATATTCCACTATTATGTCTTCTTCCCTTCACTACATGACAAAGTGTAGAACTTGTACCCATTTATAAAATAAATTGGTCATGTCTTGACCTTTCTAGACAGACCATACGCTAAATCACATAAACATTGATTATTCATAACATTTTCTGGATTTAAAACCTATAGAAAAGAGAAATTATTATTAGAATTAATTAAGAAACATAACATTGATTATATACTACATATATAGATAAGAAATCTAGAATTTTTACAAAATCTTGAAACCATTTTCGCAAATGGTGAGCAAGGTTTTCTTCTATACCTTGGTCTATAATATTTTGATGCATCATATTCAACCATTAAATGAATAAGCTATAAAAATATATGACCAAAGAATTAGATGATAGTTACATATTAAGAACAAGAATGATACATTTATAACTTGATTAATACTTTTTTTTTGTATGGTTCAACCTCACCACAATTTTAACAAGACATATAATGGGCAACATCCAACTTAGTTGGTTCTATAAATCTTGATAAATATGCACTGGATAGTCGACCAGGAAGATTAATAATGGATAGCGTAGAAGCTACAATTTCATCCTTACCACCATCATCATTTCTCTGAAATCTTGCATTGTTTGATTGGACATGAGGCTCAAAACAATATTGGCAAAAATGTGCTATTTCTTCAATCAAATATGCCTCACAAATGGATCCCTTAGGATAGCCCTTATTTTTCAATTTTTGCTTCAACTTGTTAAGAAATCTTTCATAAGGGTACATTCATCGATATTGAACAAAACCACCCACCAATGCTTTATATGGTAAATGGATTGGTAGATACTCCATAATATCAAAGAATGCCGGTGGAAAGATTCTTTTCAATTTGCATATGATGATAGGGATGCTCTCATGCATATGTTACAAATCATCCTTTCATAATACAGTTCAGCAAATGTCTCTAAAAAAATGCTTAATTCCATCATAGGCTTCCATACAGAATCAAGTAGTGCACAAAATGCCATTGCTATTAAGCACTCCATGAACACATGACAATCATGGCTTTTTATTCCAAAGATCGTCCATCCCTAACATCCACAGATATATCTAATTCTAAAGCATAATCGTCAGGCACGCGCAGTTCTTTCACCTCGTCACATACTTTTCTTTTTTTTTTTTATCTATGTTTAATGCAAACTTTGCCTTAGGTTTATAAACTTTCCCATTGATTTGTTCTTGTATCTCCAACTCCCTTCTTCTACAGTATTCTTTCAAGTCTATCTGTGCTTTCACATTGTCCTTCATCTTGTCCTTAATGTCCATGATAGTGTTAAATATATTATTAAACACATTTTTCTCAACACGCATTACATCAAGGATATACTTCACTTAGTCCAATTGTGAATAACCCTATACCCAGGTAACCTAATTGGCCAAATTCCAGTTACTTATGGAAAACTGCTAGTTCTCTCCCACAACTAGTTGCCATTAAGCCTAACAAGAGGATGTGATCAGTCTAATTTATTTTTGATAAAGGCATCTTTATTCCTTCTAAAGGGATGATTAGGACTAAAACTCATTTGGTGACAATCAAACTATGATTACTTTCTTCTATTTTTCAACATGAATGCATTAGATTATTCTATGCATATTGGACAATCTAACTTCCAGCTGTCATCCATGTAGACATCATCCCATATTCGAGAAAGTCATTAATTGTCCATATCAAAATTGTTCGCATGACAAAATTCTACTTGGTGGAGATGTCATATGTTAACACCTTTATGCAACAATAATAATAACTTATCAATCAAGGATTGTAAAAAAACAACAATTCTACTTTTAGGATTATTTTGACTAGGAATGACCAATGTCAAGAATATATATGAAGGATTATTAACACATTTCTGGAGGAAGATTGTAAGGAGTGATAATTACTGGCCAACATGAATATGGTGTAGCAAATTGACTGTATGGAGTAAATCTATCTGAACATTGGCTAAGCTCAACAACATACTAAGGATATGTACGATCAAAATGCATCCATGCTTCTTCATCCAATGGATGGTACATTACTCTATTTGTTGTATAATGCTCATAGTGCCATTTCATGTCTGGTGTCAATTTCATTGATACATATAATCTCTGAAGTCTCGAAATAAATGGCATATAATAAAGGCTTTTAAATGTTACTTCTTTCCTCTTACCTTTACTAGGCCTATGCTATTTGTAATGGGAAACATCACAATCTTGCATTATCTTTCATTGATACCATCCTTATAATAAATCATGCAACCATTCATACAATAATCAATTTTTTTGCGCCTTAGGTTAAGTTTCTGAGCTAATATTTTAGCTTCATATAAGTTAGATGGAACAAAATTATTGGATGGATATGACTTTACACAAAAGTTGCATAATTTGGTTAAAGCATGTTTATGGCTAATTGAAGTCCGATTTGATACTTAGCATTCTCACTACCCATGATAACTCAATATGATTGTTACACCCTGGCCACAAAGGTTGTTAGGCAACTTCTAACATATCATAAAACCTTTCATATTCTTCATTTGGGGATTTATCTTGGTCACACTGAAAGTTCTCTACAAAGTATGAATAACGAACATCAAATATCATATTCTCAAACTTATTAGATGGCCCTATATCATGCATTCCACTAACATTAGACTGAACTCTTTTACACCAACTGTTTCTAGATCAGCCTCACCTTGATTAGTGTAATACCGATAATTATCTATAAACCCATGTTTGTAAAGATAAATACTCATATCATCTACAGGATAAAATCTCTTATTTTTTATACTTTTTTCACATCTAATTACACTATCTTTTTTTATTACTTGGTTGTTGCATCGCATAAGAAACAAAGCTTCCAACACCACTTAGAAACTTATATGTATATCCACTACCATCATTGAGAAATCTGTTATACATCCACTTCCGATGATTTGGGCACTTGCCCATCTGGATTCAAATTAAACTAATTAACAAAGACTTATCCTAGCATTTTCTAATGGTCATGCTAATTAATAAAAATAATAAATTTTCCTTTATAACATGTTTTTCTAAAAGTACAAGTATATTTAAAATAGAACAATTCATTGAAAAGCTTAATCATAAAAATACAATCAATTTCAATTAACATTCCCTCACTCCTCAACAAGTAATCACTCAAAATCTAATTTAGCCA
This sequence comes from Saraca asoca, assembly GCA_026873985.1. Taxonomy (NCBI): domain Eukaryota; kingdom Viridiplantae; phylum Streptophyta; class Magnoliopsida; order Fabales; family Fabaceae; genus Saraca; species Saraca asoca. The sequence goes on from JANHAO010019689.1 coordinate 8,838, forward strand.
CTACATCTGAAGCCCATTCTCCTTCTTCAATCTCTATGTATAGCAATATAATAAATTATTGATTGAGAAATTTACCTCTAAAATATGCAAGTATGCAACCTCAATTCACCAAGGAATTTGACCAACCAATGCTCACTACTACTACTTGTACTCTTCAATCTTCAGGTTTCCAAATTTGGGTTGGTAGGTAATAGCTTGGTTATTTCCAGCAAGAAAAAAAACTAGAAATGAGAAAGTAGTTCGTAAGGAGAAAAAAAAGTTTTGAAATCTAAGAAGTATACATGAATAATTATAATGTAAAATAATTATAATTTTATATGTATTTTTTGTACAAATAAAAGATAATAAATTAAAATTTTAAAATTTTAAGAAAAATAATTTTGAAATTATATAAAATTTTAAACTATTAAATACATTTTTTTTTGCTTAAAATAACAAATTTAGTCAAGTGCAAAATTTTGAAATTCATAATTGCTGACTCTTGTGAACCTCACATAATTGCATTATTCCGACTAGTAGATGATGTTAAAAGCTTTTCACATGACTAAGAGATTTAGTGTGTTGTATAATACTTGTTATACAATATTTGCAAGGACTTGTTAATTTAAATGATGAAGCACAGTAAGATTAGAATCACTCAGATTTAGCTTAAATCTATGAAAGGATGCAAAGAATTGAAGAATAGATGAATTTGAAAGAGTTTGCCTTTGAACAGATGTGTTTCTGCACTATGGAAATGTGTCAAATGGGTATTTATGGCAAATAAAATCACACTTTAAAAAATTAGCCATTATGTGAAAAATTGAATGTGCGATCATGATTGCTAGTTCAAAATTTGAAATTCAATTCGACTCACTAAAATTTAGTTTAAAATCTGATTTTGCTGTCCTGAAGTTGTAAATCTTTAGTATTAGAACGCGAAATAGGGTTTTCAAGAGTTGATTTGAATCATAAAGCACACAAAAACCAATTTAAATCTTGATACAAATCGCAAGGTAGGTTGCTTGCCCTATTTGTGTGAGCATGATTGTGAAAATAATTTAAAATTTTCAATTTGAATCATAAAACATGGAGAAGAAAATTTTAAAATTTTGTAGGACATTCCAACTATTTCAATAATTTTGTACCATATAAAAAATACTCCAAAAACTTAACTTCTAGCTAAATAAATATGACAAATCATTTAGTAATATGTTTTATTAGAAAGGTATGCCGAAGGCAGTCCGAACCTACATTAGGGAATGCTCTACTTATTAGCAATTCAAACCTATGCTTATCCCCTATCCTGGCCATTACACATTCTAGATCATGTATAGCAATCAATGTCTATGGATTTCATTCCTGGGTTACCAATTGCTGAAGGCAAATTAGTTATACTGGTTATAATAGATAGATTTACGAAATACTCTCAATTCATACCTTGAAGCCATCTTTTCACTGCTAGTCAAGTAGCTTAACTTTTCACAGGGAAGTACATTCAATGCATACATAAGTATATATATATATATACCAAAAACTCTTAATGAAAAAAATACCTATCAACTTGTAGACTTATCTATTCTTTTTGTTTTCAACATGTGAAATATGAAATTTAAAAGTACAACATATAAGCAAACAAGTCAAGAAAAAGAGAACAGAAACTTGTATACTTATCTATTCTTTCACATTCATGGCATAACAAAAGAATAGATTGATCAAGCATAAGTAATATGACTAACTGTAAGTTTTCAAACTATAATAAAATTGATGTGAATATTTTTTTTCCATGATTCCAAATCTGACAACAACTGCTTCAAATCTAACCTTGTAACCCCACTAAGAACTCTGGCATCATTAACAACATAGGAATCTTTGGGTTGTACCCCATTAAGCACATCAAATTTAGATGCTAGTGCATTGCCACTATGTAATATTAGGCGAAAGTTGAGTGCCAAGGTAAAAGCCAAAGCTGCTAGTCCCCATTAAGCAGAAGTTAACCAGTTTGTGAATGGTTGTAAAGATAAACCTTAATTCTTTTTTATGCTAGAAGTAATGGCTTTGGTGGAAAAAAGATTATTAGACTTGGATTGGGCAAAGAGAGACCAAAAGGAGTTTTGTGGATAAAGCTTTGATGTTGAATAGAGGAGAGAGAGAATGAGGAGAAAAAATGGTTTCCACGCGGCTATCAGAAGTGATATTAATGGAGAAGAGAGAATTAAAAAAAATGATTTTCCATTTTTTTCCATCTTTTTACCTCTCTTCCACAGTTTTATATGTCTATCTTATTCCCCCAACATCTTTAAGTTCTTTTATTTTTCCTATTTCAAACCCATAATTTTCAACCTTAATCACAAGTCGGTCTTCAGAGTCATTTATTTCTAACATTGAAAATACTAAAACTTGGTTTCAATTTTATGGTGGTGGGTTTGCCATTATGTCCTGTCAGAGAATTTTGCAGCAAGGTTTACATCTATAGATGAGTATGTTGAATATTTAATCCTCTACTACTCTTTCTTGTGTGAGCGTGTTTTTTTTCTTCATTGTATAAACTTCGTACAATGAATATTGTGTCTTCACAAGACTCAATTATCTATATTTCTAGTATTTCAATTCAAGGTATGTATTTGATTTCTAAATAAAATGTTAACTAGAAAAAAATATGGTAAAAGAAATTCAAAAGCCTATCACTAAAGTCTTACACAAAAGAAAAAGAGATAGGCAAAAAGAAGAAACAAGTTAAGCTAAGCATATACCCCGACTAGAACTATACTTATTCAAAGTTTATACCAAATGTTTTAGCACTAATATAGGGCATTCTCAATAACCATAGGCATATTTTGCATCAAAGTTCAACTTTACATGTAGTATATTGGAAGGTTGCAATCCTTACATTTTTGGTTTTTTGTTTGAAAAATAAAAGTTAAATCAATACGCAAAAAATATCTTCCATTCATTCCTGGAACCAAGTGAAAAGTAAATTCTTACATTCTTTGAATATAGGATGAAAGTTGAAACCCATAAAGACCATAACATATAAAAAACATATCTAGCTACTAATACACTTTCCATTGAATTAAACTTTAATTAAGCTGTAGAGAAAATGCAAGTTTTACTTGCAATCTATAGCTTGATTGTCCTCCCATCCAACTCCACAGCTTTAATTTTATAAAAATATCATAAAGTTTTCACTTTTGAGCCATTAACAAACAGACATATGGATTATGGACAACATAAATACAAAAAAGAAGGCTCATAACTCACTATTGACATTAAATTTCATGGTTAACGTAAAAGTTACTCACAAAATCAAATGCTTACATACATTGAGCGAACTTGTTGGTCTCTAAGATGACAAGTGATACCAATCCAAGTACAAAGAGACTTATCATAATCTTGCCAACTGTTGATATAACTTCTGGTGTCATTCAAACTGCCTTTGATTTCCACCAAAATGAGGGAAAACTACTACTAAAATCAAACTTAAAACCTGGAAAAATTTTAAGAGATTATATAGTTTTACCCTATCAGAAGATGTTCGGTGGCATTTGGTGGTCAAAGAGGATAACGAGATGATTGGGCAGCAGCTCAAACCTAAACGACGGCTTAAGGCAGTGATGCTTATCCAACAATATAACCGGTAGCATTGAAAGGTGAAAATGTAGTTGTGACAAAGAAACAAGATAAAATGGGAAAGAGAGGAGGTTGCTCGATTTTTTATTTGGGTTTATTTCTATCCAATAGATTTCTGATGCCTATGTGCTTCTGAAACATGACACATGGTGGTTTTCAACATCTGAAAATGTAAAAAAATTTGATGTGTCAATGTCAATTTTAAATTCAATTTTTTTTAAAATTTGAGTTTTTCTTTATAGATTTATGACGTTTTAGGACGTTAGAAAATGCCATGTCATGAAATGACATGAAACTTTTGACATCTTGAAACATTAGAAATATGGATGTATTATTATTTTTTTTAAAAAAAATTATCACTTTTTTCCAATGAATAAGGATGCCAAAAATTTGCTATGTCATTATTTACGATGTCCACAGACGTAAAAAAAAAATCAAATAGAATTTTTTTTTATTTTCTAATGTTCTTTCTAGTAAATTTTCAATGCCCAATTTTTGTTGTTGGAAAAGACATTAGAAAACACCTAGGGCCTATTTGGAAACTTGTTCTGTTTTTCTGTTTTTAAAAACTGTTTTTGAATACAGCTCAGATTTGTTTTCAAAAATAGTTTTTAAAACAGGATTTCAGAACAAAATTTTCAAAACTATTTTTAAAAATAGTTTTACCAAACAGGTTT
>JANHAO010019690.1:0-13123 GCA_026873985.1 Saraca asoca
ACGAGACAAGGGCAAGATCTTATTAACATTCCGCTATATAAATTGTCTACCACGTTTTTATACTACCTGTTTGGGACCTGACAGTCATCAACAAATTCAAATTCTAATATCGAGCAAGCAAACTTAAAAGATCCAAAAAATAGAGTAAATTTAAAGAAAGTGACATCAAAAGATGCAAAATAACAACCTAATTCAAAAGAACAACATCAATATCCTTTTTGAGTACGAATGTACCTAAGAAAGACATATTTCAAAGACTGGGGATTTAACTTAAAGATTTGTGGATGATGATCCTGAATAAAATGCGTATAATAAAAAACACACAGAGTGAGAGAAAATAATGCATGAGAAGCAAATAGAAGAGAATAAGGTATTTCACCATTAAGAATTGAAGATGGGATACGATTAATCAAGAAACAAGCTATAAAAACTATATCTTCCCAAAACACCATATGCATTTTTATTTGAAATAGAAGAACATAACAACTTCCATTAAATGACGGTTTTTCTTTCAGCTACTCCATTTTATTGTGGAGTAACTACACAAGATGACTAATGAATTATACCATATTGTGACAAATATGAAAAAAAATGAGCTGAAAAGTATTCTTTAGCATTATTACTTCACAAGTTGTGTATAGGTGTTTGAAATTGATTCTTAATTTCAGCATGAATGACACAAAAAAATATCAAATAATTTTGATTAAATTTTCATCAAATAAAGCCATGTAACTCTTAAATAATCCTTAATAAAAGTAACAAAGTAACAAAAACCAAATTTTGAAACAACTAGACAAGGACCCTAAACATCCAAATATATTAAGTCAAAATGGGATACAACCTATTTATTAACTCGAAGAACATAAGACTGGCAAAAATGTTTACCAAACTGGCATGACTCACAATCTAAAGTAGAAATAAAACTCAAACTAGCATACAATTTTTTTTTAAAGATGTTAAGCAGTGATGACCTAAGTGACAATGTAATTAATGTGGAGTAAGAGTAGTAGTAGCAGCAATTAATTGAGGAACTTTTTGACTAAGCGTATACAACCCACTAGATTCATATTACCAACCAAAAATCTTCCTTATCAAAAGATCCTAAAAAACACAACTAGGAAAGAAAAGAAAAAAAAAACTACAATTATAGGCATGTGTTAATTAACTGACAAAAAAAAAATGAATGGGAACTTAGGAAGACATAAAACATTGGACAAAGAAACATTAGGTGTAACATTAACTATACCATTTCTAACAATAAAAGCAGTAGACCTATTAGCTAAAGTAACATGAGAGGTAGATTAGTTATGAAAAGAAGACAAGATACATATATTACTTGTCATATGATCAGTAGCACCCGAATCAAGAATCCATCTAATACTGAAACTAGAAAGGCACACAATATGATTACTTGTCTGAACCAATGTGGTAGTTTATTAGATAAATGATGATTACTAAGAAGCCTAGAATTAAATGTATCAATCATACTTTTCTTCATATATGATTATGCCTCAATTAGACTCAAGCTTTTGTGTAGGAGTACAAAATATAGTATATGTAATCCAAGATAATGGTGCATTTTTCAATTTAGGATAATTTTTCTTGATACGACTAGGCTTTTTACAATAACAATAGATATAGGTGTTATTAGAATCATATCCCCTTCCTCTTTCTCCTCTACTAGCACCATAACCCCCTTAAGTACTAGATTCAATTAAAAGAGATAACTTACCAAAAATCGTAGATTAAGAATACACATCTTTGATATTTTGAAGGAAGTGCATGATAAAATCAATCAACCAACATTGTGTTTATCTACTGCTATCTAGACTAGTGATCCCAAAGGGTAGTAAGTCCCACTTCCCTAGGAATCTAGCTGGCTGTGCTCATATCCACTTCTATAGGGGATCCAATGGGTTGCTTTTGAATTATGAAACCTTTAGACTCCATCTATATACTAAAACTCATAGAATTCTATTTGATTTGGGTAGCATGATTTGACTTAGTTTCATCTTCTTGGTTGGTGATTCTGCCATAATGATAAAGCTTGGTGATGCTAGGATCATAACCTCTCCTAATGTCTAAGTGCTTCCCAATCTAACATCTTCCTCGAGGAATAAGTTCATTTTAGATACATCAATGGGTTGATAGGTTATAGAAAGGTTGATAAGGTTCTGATTAGGGGCTGATGTATCTGGGGACACTAGATAGAGTGTGTCATCAGGTTACAAGTCATGTTCATCATGGCTAAACTTATTAAAAAAATGTGCAATTTTTGACGAAATAGAACCGTTAGAAATCATAAAAAATTCGTCATAAACAATATATTTCAGACAGAACATAGTCATTAGTAAAATCATGATTGAAAATTATTTTTTGTTGAAAAAAATCCATTGATAATTAATATTTGACAAATTTTGAGGTGATGGCTTTTTCTTTCAATTTTTTTTCAATGGAAGCCTATCATAAATTGATCAATAAATTTGTCAAAACTTCCATCGAAGATTTATTGGAAAAAGGTAAATTTTTAAAATATTATTTGATATAATTTTTGGCTTTTAAAGTTTTATTAAAATTATTTTGATTAGTATTAAAAATTGATATTATTATTTTTAATTTTAAATTTTAAAAATTAATATTTAATTATAATTAAAATTTATTGCATAAGAATAAGGATAAAATTAGTAACATAATTTATAAATTGTATTATTTAAATCAAAATATGAAACATATTATTCAATTAAAAATATAAAAATATAACTATATCTCAAGATTATTAGAGAAGAACTGATCATTAGTCTCCAGATCCCAAGTATCTTACTATTGCGATTGTCTTAGACCTCTGGCTAGTAGTGGTCAAACCGCTAGTTGGGATGGATACACATAGAGAGGAAGCAGCTTGTAGTAGGTAGAGGACTAATGGTAGTATGAATGAGAATGAGATAGAAAAGAGGGCAGTGGAATTTGACTCTGTTGTTGCTGTTGAGTCATGAGGTGCTTCGTCTGAGTAAACAATTGAATCATCTGCTGCTACATCTCAGTCATAACATGCATGAGTTGGTCCAACATAGCATATGATGCACTATTAGAGTGAGCTACAGCGACTGATGCAACAATCCTTACTATGGCCTCGGACCCCAAACCATAGATCTGTCCCTTCTTAGTCCTGCCGACGGTGTCCACCCACAAATCATGATCAAACAACCTTGCCAAATTACTAGTTGTGTCCCCAGAGCCTTTACCTTTCTATGCATGAGTTTGTGCCCAAGTTCTCCTTTCTTTTATTGAAATTCTCTTGCAAATTAAAATAATATTTTTACCACCAAATATATAATACATTAATAACAAAAATACAAATTAAGAGAAGTTACTTACATAAAATAGTGCAGCTTAAAGCAAGACCTACCAACCATCCTTTTGGGTCTGGGTACAGCAGAATATGCTGTTTACGGGAAACCCAACCTTAGTTTCACATATTTACACAATATGAAAATTTTCATGAGCATAAATAATATTAAGTTAAAATTGTATAAAAAACATTAACTTAAAATGACATTATTATACATAGCCAATGTTTTAATATATGGATAGATTCACTTGTGTACAAGGAGAAATCCTGTCCAACTGTATCTAAAGCTCATTTTCTTTTATTTTACTTGGACGTGGACTTGAATTTAAGGTCCTCCCAATACTTGAGAAGGCCTTCCCACTCCTTGTTCCCAATCCAACCAAGTTGAGCAGGTTTCTTCATCCACACTGCATCCATCATATCTTTTATTTTGTTAGAACCTTTATGGTTGAAGTTCTTCCATATGTCCTTATCATAAGATGAGCTCCACTTCCAATACTTTATAATTAAAAAACAAGGAAAATACCAAATAGTTAGTAAACAATTTAAAAAAGAAATTTAAATTATAAATGAAGTATTGAAACTTTACCCCAAACTTTACATATAACATCCTACAGGTGGACTCCAAAGTATTCTTCCATGTAAGCCATACACATTTGTACTTGCTCATAATGATATGATGTATGGTGTTTACCAGTTTGTGGGTTGAGAAAAACCTAATTAAATAATAAAAATAAATAACAATAAGAAATTAAATAAACATAATAAAGAAATGAATCAAGAATACATACTTTATCCTATATGGCATAATGGTCTCCCCGGGACCAAATACAAGTACCATAGGAGGTAGAGACTATTGAAAGGTAGATGTCGCTCCTAAAAATGGAGGCACCATCTATGAAAGTATCCCAGTTATCTCTGGGGATGGGGCCTGCTATTACTGCGATTGTATCTATATTGACTTCCATGCAGGTTACTCCATCTAGCTAGATATCTATCGTAGTATGGGCATGAAAATGCAGCTAAGAGAAACAATAGCTGTCGGGCTTTGGCTGACAATCACAGATGAACTACTACTAGGGGAATCATAGAGGGAACCTCATCCCTATGACCATTATCCTCTACCTCCTCGTCTAGAACCTCTGTGACTTGTCATATGCAAATATTCACGCATGACATAACTAAAACATAATCATATAAATTGAAACATGAATAAGTAATTTAACACTCATATATACAAGTAGCAAATTAACATGTTGCACATAAAATGGTAGTTTCATTTGTCAGATTTATCATCTACATCTTCATCTTTTTCTTCATCTTCGTTGACATCGCCCTCTTGTTCTAGATCTATTAACTTATCTACCTCTTCGTATCCACCATTTTCATCATACAAGCTAACAATCGAATCATCTACTAGAATTAATTGAGGTCCATATAGCATATAATCATCCTAATAAGGATGTTCTCCTATGTGATTATCCTCGACTGGTCCACAAGGCTTGGTCTTTATAACAACCCACCAACCTTGCTTAGATCTATTTGTTCCTGGGCAACAATAGGACCATACTTAGTATATCATCTTGTATGTTTCAACTATGTCGTATTAGGGTTGCAATCTTATACCACAGCCTAACATAGGATCAAACTATTCACAATGAAAAAGTACCACCCTTTTGATCGACAATCCTGGATGCTCAAGTTGTACAATCTCTTTAAGAATTTCATAAAGGTCATCTTCCCCAATTGTGATATTCTATATGCCTAACACAGGATCAAACTCTAAATGGTTTGTATAACTTATCCATAATGACCAATGTACAACTTCTAACATTTCATAAAATTTTTTGGCATCCTTATTTGGAGACTTTTCTACATGTGCATTCAAAATAAGTTGAAACGTTTGGCCAATTAGCATCCAACACTATGTTCTCATACATATTATTTGCATCATGCAAACCTCATGTCACATCACTAGAAGATTCTCCCTTTTCCATATGTCTTTTCTCACCATGACTAACCCACCACCAGTCACTATATTTAAATTCAAATCTATACAAATCAACCATAACTTCATTAGAAGGTAAAATTTTTTTACATTTATATTTCAAGCATAGATACCTTATCCAATCATCGTGCATATAAATTGGTTAAGTTTTTGCAAAATCAATAAATTCTTTCATTTCATTAAGAAAATTCATCTTATATCTACTACATCCCAAAAGAAATCTATAATACATTCACTTATGGTGCTATGAAATTTCCAAATTTTGTTTATCAAAGTTAATTGAAATAGGAGAAAATTATTATTTAAGGAATTCCTATATTCCATAAATAGTTTCATTAGTATTTTTTCTCCTACTTAATAAAAATAAATAATAATCAAATCTATTTAAGGAATTAATAATTAATATCTACAATACATTTACTAATTTCAAAAATTAACAAAATTAAAATATATAATTTCTAAAATAAAAATATGTTTTAACTAACAATATACGTCATTCCAAAAATAATTTCAACAATACTATTAACTATGTCATCCAATAACTTAATCCTATAGAATCTAATTCAAAATGTATATAATTCCTAAATATAATTTATCAATTATAATTAGTCAATCCTAATTCAAACATACAAGAAAATGTAACTAATAATTAAAAATTGACTCATATAACATTAAAAATTATGAATAATAAATTACTTAATAATTAAAAAATGTATTAATCTCAGTATTCAAGCAAGATAAGTCACAAATAAACTAGTATAGAAACTAAAGTCCAAAACTACATAAAGCACAATAAGAAAAACCAATCAACCCATAAAACACATAATAGTTAAACAAAAATAATCGATAAAAAAATAAAACTAAGAAGTTAAAAAAATTTAATCAGTTTATATTTATGAAAAATTCCTTCAAAAAGCAAGAATCAAGCTAGGACAATAAGAAAGAACTCTGATACAACACCAGAAGCAGAAGGAAAATGAAATAGAGCATTGGAAAGCGAGGTTGGAGTTTAAAAAGTTTTTGAATTTTTTGACAGAATTTTTCATCAAAAATAGCAAGTAAAACTATTAAAAATTGTGTCCTTTTTCAACAAATTTTTTGTTGGAAATAAAAGTACGATGGATTTTTTAATATATTTCCAACAATTTTTTTTTTGTTGATAACCAACGACCATTTCATTTTTGATCGATTTTTTGACTTATTTGCAATCAATTTTTTTAGCAAAAAAACCCATTGAAATCCATCAGAAATTGCACTATTTTTTGTAGTGACTCATCTTTAGATGGATAATTAGGTATAAAAAATGGTGAATCATCCTCATCTCTATGTAGGATTCAAAATGGAGTAAAGTTAGCCTTTTGGACATCAAAAGGGTAATAATGATACTCCTCATTTTCATAAAAGAGTCTAGTGGGGGATGTTCTTCTGGAGGGGTGGGAGGTAAAAGCCTTAGCATCACTAATGAAATGGAAGGCCTACATGTACTTATGTCAACATTATGCAAATCTCTAATTCTATCAAATTCTCTCTATAAAGCTATATCAACTTGAGTTGGAGAACTGGCGTAGACATTAGCTATGTGACCAATCTTCCACAATGAAAATGCAATCTAAAAACTCTCTAATACTTGCATTGTATTTACACCCTACTACCATTATCCAGCTTTAGCATGAACACCATAAGGAAAGTTACATTAACATCCACTAAGATTTTGCATCTCATAAATCTCAAATTTGTAGGATGCTCTGTAAGCCAGTCAAGCTAGTGAACCTGGCCAACCATTGAGCCTAGGTATTCAACAAAGTCAATGGTTTGATATTCTAATGGAAGACCTCAAAGTTGTGTTGAAAGTATTTCAAAAGGGCTTTATTGTTTTGTATTATTTTAAAGTCCCCTATTGCTTTGGCCAAAGGGTTTTAAAAGGTTTATATATCAAAGATCATTGTTATTCTATTGATGAGTGAGTTAAAAGGTGGACTCGCATGCATGAGATAGGCTAATCCAAGAGTAAAAGCTAGATTTGCCCTGTACACATGAATAATACTTGAGGTCTGGCCCAATCTCTTTTTTGTAGAATTTAATTTTGTGATGTTTTTAAATGTTGAAACTTATCTTAAAATTTGATTATTTTAGCTATTGAAATTAAAATAGCCCTGAATTTTCTCTAACATATTCCCATATTTTCTCAAATGCTGTAAATGTTTACCCAGGATTTTCTCTGATGTTTCACTGGCCTTATCTAATCACAACATTTTACTGGCTTTATCAAATCATAACATTTTAATGTCTTTATTTGATCACAATATTTTAGTGGCCTCATTTGATCAAACATTTTACTTCCTTTCCCTATAAATTCATCCTCATGGACTTATTTTTTATAACACAGAAAAATTACTTTCTTTTTCTCTATTTCCTCAATTGTTGGGCTTATTATTTTGTTATTGTCTGTTACCTATTCTATGTGTGTAATACCAAGGCAAATAAGTCTGTTGTATCTTGGTGGAATAGCCAATCACATCTCTGCATAGAGAGTGGATAATTCCTTAAGGATAGTGATCTTTTCATACCTTAGACTGTTACAATTACAACAAACTCAAGGAATTAATGACTAGTTCTGGTCCTCAGGCTCCTATACCTCACTCAAACAATTAGTTTCCACCTCTTCCTCAACCAAACCCCACTGTCACTTCTCCTCTATTGAAGTATTTAATGGCAACAACTTCAAGCGATGGCATGAGTATGTCTCATCCACGTTAGATATTCATGGGGTTACAGAGACACTCACCAATGCAAAACTAGACCAAGATACTGAAGTTTGGTTACACTCTAATAAGGTTTGTCACAACAACACTAAGTACATTATCTAATGAACTATTTGATGTTTATTGTAGTTACAAAGAAGTAAAGACAATATAGGAATCAATTATCACAAAGCATACTATTAAAGAAGCTGAAAAGCAAAAATTTGTAATTGAAAACTATTGTCACAGGGAGATAACATATGGAAAGGACATCAAAACACAAATTAATGAATACTATAAGCTATTAGAGGATCTCATAGCTAAAAATATCACTCTACAATAGGAGTTTGTAGTTGGCCTTTTGATCAACAAATTACCAAATTCCTGGAATGATTATAAGCAACAATTGAAACATAAGCACAAATAAATGTCTCTAGCTGATCTCATCACCCATATCATAATAGAAGACACCAATTGATAGGAGATATTAGCAAAATCAAAAGAAATGGCATCAAAGGCAAACATGGTACAAGGTAAACATTTGCATAGCAGAAGTACAAATAAACCTTATGATTATAAGCCTAAAGCTACTAACCCCACTTTTAAGCAAAAGAATAGGTCTTGTTTTATGTGTGGTAAACCAGGAGATAATGCACACCAATGCAAAAAAAGAGTAGGAAATGGTAGGCTTCCTTAACCAAATGTAAATTTGGTTCAAGGAAATGATATTTTTGCTGCAATCATTTCCCAAGTGAATTTGGTGGCCAATACCAAAGACTAGTTATAGACTCTGGTTCCACAAGGCATATTTGTGCAAACAAAGAATCCTTAACTTCCTATACACCAATAGGATACAGAAAAGAAGTAGTCTACCTTGGAGACTCCCAAATTGCAAAAATTTTTGGTAAAGGAAAAATGCTCCTAAAACTAACATCTGACAAGACCTTGGCCTCAAGTGAAGTGCTATATGTACCTAATATTAGGGTAAATTTAATTTCTATGGCCCTATTGAACAAAGCTAAGGTTAAGTTGTTATTTGAATGTAATAAGATTGTAATAACAAAGAATGATGTATTTGTGGGCAAAGCTACTATAATCAGGGATTATTTATATTATATGTTCTTGATATTATAAATGAAAATGCACATTCTTTTGCTTGATTCATTTGATATGTGGCATGCTAGATTAGGACATGTCAACATGAGTTATATTAAGAAAACGCATTAGTTAGGTTTAATTTTTGGCATTATTTCAACTTCCATAAATAAGTGCAAGGTATGTGTAGAATCTAAATTAACTAAAAATACCTATTTTTCTGTTAATAGAGAAATTGATTTATTGGATTTAATCCATATAGACTTAGGTGATTTAAAACAAACCCTGACTAGAGGTGGTAAAAAAAAAATACTATGTTTCTTTTATTGATGATTATTCCAAGTTTACTAAAATTTATTTGCTTAGAACTAAAGGTGAAACTTTTGACATATTTTTGTTATAAAAAGCTAAAGTCGAAAATCAATTAAATAGGAAAATTAAAAAGGTCAAGTTAGATAGAGGTGATGAATATATGCTTTTTAATGATTTCTGTGAGAAGGAGTGAATAATTTATGAAATCACCCCTCCTTACTCACCCTGAGTCTAATGGTATAGCTAAACGTAAGAATAGAACTTTGAAAGAAATGATGAATGCAATATTTGTTAGTTCTTTTGCATCTGATTATCTGTGGGGTGAAGCCATATTATCTGCATATCACTTGTAAAATAGAATTCCAAATAAGAAAACTAGTAAGACATCTTATGAATTATGGAAGGATTATGCACCCAATCTAGAGTATTTAAGAGTGTAAAGTTGTCTAGCTAATGTTATGTTGCCTAAACCTAAGAAAAGGAAATTAGGCTCTAAAACTTTTGATCGCTTGTTCATTGGCTATGCTGAGAATAGTACTACATATAGATTTCTTGTGATTAAAAGTGATGTTCTAGATTGTAACACCATTATTGAAACAAAGAATGTTGAATTCTTTGTATTTTTCCACTTTTTGATAAAATTTCTCATACACTTATTGACAAAATTGTTAATGAACTTTCTGTTGAGGAATTGAGAAGAAGTAAAAGACTGAAGAAGGAAACTTCTTTTGGAAATGATTTTTATACTTTTTGATCGAAAATGATCCTATGACTTACTCTGATGCTATCTCTTCTCTTAAAGCACAACAATGGAAAAAAGCTATAAGAATTGAAATTGATTCAATTTTATTAAACAAAACATAGGATCTAGTTTATTTACCTTTAGGAGCAAAACCTATTAATTGTAAATGGATTATCAAAAGGAAATTTAATCCTGATGGTTCAATTGAAAAATATAAAGCATGAACAGAGCATTGATTTTTTCAATGCTTATGCGCCTGTGACAAGAATTTTGTCAATATGCATTTTGTTTGCATTAGCCTCTATTTTTAAACTATTTGTGCTTCAAATGGATGTAAAGACTACTTTTTCAAATGGTGATGTAGAAGAAAAAATTTATATAAAGCAACTTGAGGTTTGTAAGGTCCTTAGACAAGAAAATAAAGTTTGTAAATTAAGAAAGTCTTTGCATAGTTTGAAACAGGTACCAAAATAATGGTATGAGAAATTTGATCAAACATTAATAAACAAGGGGCTTTTCATATGTTAAGGTGGATAAATGTGTATATACAAAGTATGAGAATGGTAAATGTGTGATTATTAGTTTACATGTTAATGATAAACTTATCTTTAGCATAAGTCCTCATATAGTGCATGAGACCAATTTTTTCTTAGCTTTAAATTTTGATATGAAAGACATGGGTGAAACTAGTGTTATTTTGGGTATTAAAATCATAAGAAAAGGTAATGGCATAATGTTATCACTACAATATTATATAAAAAAAACTTCTTAGGAAATTTGGCTATTTTGAGGAAAATCTATTAGTACTCCTTATGATGCTAATACTTAATTAAAGAAAAATTTAAGTAATTTAGTATCCCAATTTAAGTATGCTCAGATCATTGGAAGTCTGATGCACTTAATAAATTTTATTAGACCTGATATATCATATATTGTGTGTAGACAAAGTAGATATACTTATAGTCCTAATCAAGATCGCTAGAACGCACTAGTAAGACTAATGAGATGTTTAAGAGATACCATGAACTACGGTATCTTATATAGTGGGTCTCTTATTGTATTAGAAGGATATAGTGATGCTAATTAGATCTTTGATTTAGATGAGGTAAAATCCACCAGTGGTTTTGTGTTCACCCTTAGGGGTGCTGTAGTGGTTTGGAAATCATCCAAGCCAATAATTATAGCTAGATCCACCATAGAGTCAGAATTTGTGGCTTTAGAGATGGCTAGAAGTGAAGCGGAGTGGATAAGAAATTTCTTATCTAATATACCGTTAGGCACAAAACCAAGACTTTTGATATCTATGCACTATAATTGTCAATTGGCAATAGCCATTGCAAAGAATAAAGCTTTCAATGGCAAAAGTCGACATATTAGATTGAAACATAATGTTATAAAGCAATTGCTCAAAGATGGAATCACTTCCATTAACTATGTGAAATCTGAAAGGAATTTGGCTGATCCTTTGATGAAACCCTTGGGTAAAAAGCAAATAATTGAAATATCAAGGGGGAATGGGACTAATGCCAATTTGAAATTAACAATAATGGTAACCCAACCTATATGATTGGAGATCCCATGAATTAGGTTCATATAGGTAATAACAAGTCATTATTAATTCTAAAAGCATTAAAATAATTTTCATTCCCTCTTATGATGTGTGATTATGCTAAACTCTAAACTATAAGTGAGGATGAATTAAGCTCTTAATGAATCCCATATTCCTTATGAATGGTGTATTTAATAGCAATGTGCACTTGATGGAATCACCTATATGAATATAGAATAGGGCCGCTCCTATAAGATTTGTGGCAAAATCACTAGAGTACTCATGAATTACTAGGGATGGTCATGGCCTATTAGTGTAAAACCACGTTGCATAGCAAAATACTTTGCAAGTGTAAAATGATTTGTGGGAATGTTAGCTTACAATAAGAGTTATAAGTTCATAAAAGCTATAAGCTTCACTTATAATTCAGTAGGTTATATTCTATTATTTCTAAATTTGGTTCATAGTTTAAAAGACGCCAAATTGATGTTTTATACTTCTAAGAGAAGCCAGCAAATTTTTTCTTTTTTTAAAAACCTTTTGAAATAAGTGGGGGATTGTTGGAAATATTTCAAAAGGGCTTTATTTTTTTGTATTATTTTAAAGTCCCACATTACTTGGGCCAAGGGATATTAAAAGGTTTATACATCAAAGATCACTCTTAGTCTATTGACAAATGAGTTACGAGGTAGACCTGGACACACGAGATGGGTCAATCCAAAAGTATAAGTTGGATTTGCCCTTTACGCGTGAATAATATGTGAGATCTGACACAAACTTTTTTTTATTGACTTTAATTTTCCAAAGTTTTTAAATGTTGGGGCTTATCTTAAAATCAAATTATTTTAATTATTGAAATTAAAATAGCCCTAGATTTTCTCTGACGTACTTCCATATTTTCTCAAACATCTTAAACGTTTACTCAAGATTTTCTCTAACATTTTTCTGGTTTTATCTTATCACAACATTTTACTTCCTCTCCTTATAAATTCAACCTCACAAACTCATTTTTCAGAACACAGAAAAAACATTCTCCTCTTCTTTGTTTCCTCAATTGCTGGGCTTATAATTTTACTGTTATCATTCTATGCGTGCAATATCAAGGTAGACGAGTCTATTGTATCCTAGAGAATAATCGATCACATCTATGCACAAAAAGTAAATAATTCCTTAAAGATAGTGATCTTTCAAGCCTCAAATTGCTACAATTACAACAAGTTGAACCCAAATTGAGATATTCAATGTTAGATATGTGTGTGTATTTCAAAAAGTTAAAAGTCCCACATAGGATGGTTTGTGAGAAGTCCTAGTGTATAAATATTAAGAT
>JANHAO010019691.1:0-13119 GCA_026873985.1 Saraca asoca
ACATATCATAGTAAATGACTGGCTTAACACATTTAATATTATTTTAGAAAAAAATAAAAAAATTATAACATGGAAATTACAAGTTTATGTAGAATGGCAATCAAGATTGTAATATACATTGGTGAACCCACCATCTACTTGCCAAAGATCAAAAAAATGCATATAGAGGACAAAAAGACATCAGGAAAAGTTTTAGGTAAATTACACTATACAACATCCACTATAATCTCAGAATCAATAACATGTTACAAAAGGTATAGAAAATTAGAACCTTTCAGATGATTAAAACTATACCAAGATTCATTTCATCTACTAATATGAAACCCTGATTAATTAAAATACTGAAGTTCTACTCAATTTAGCCTTAACATGGCCATTGCAAAAATTCATTTCTTGGTGAGATGCACAGTGCTAATGTGGTGGAAAAAATAGGGGAATTGATTTTATAAAAAATATTTGTGGTCAAAACATATATAATTGTGTCTTCCTAACATTCATCTATTTCTTGTGAGATGCATTTAACGTCTAGTATAATAAATACTTGTGTATTTAACAGACATGCTTTGTTGGCATTAACATATATGACACATAGTAACTACAAAGATTGGTTCTTGTGGGCCCTATTGTCATCATTATATTAAATTTAAACAAAAAAAAGTGTTATGTGTGTGCTTTGTCTATGCTTTAGAACCCAAGGGCTCTCTAGTGAAGAGTTATTTTAGAAATGAAAATTTTCTTAAGTATTTAATCAATAACTAGCAACAAGGCAGCAAGTACACAATAGCAAGTACGTAAAAAGAGAGCTTTACGTCGAGGCATTGGATGGTAGAGAAGGGTCTTAGTTATTTTCAGAGGAATTTTTTCTTGGTTTGCATTTGCCTCTTTTTGTCCATTTTCCAATTCCAATCCTTTCTGGCAAATGAAGGTTGGGTTTTTTTTAAGCCATTCTAGCATAATTGTAATTTAACAGACACAGCACATGCAAAGCATTCTTGAAGTCTAGATAACCACAAATGCAATTATTAAGCTGAAGGAATTAAAGAACATACTCAGAATTGACTAAAAATTAAAATCCCTTTCTTGTGATCTAAAGCTTGCGTGAATTGCTTTGAAGAGAGTTGCGAAACTGATGAAATGGGTAGATGGAATATGAGCAGAGGAGGCTAAAATCACAAGGGAAAGGGGTTGGGGGAAGAGATTTGCCGAAAATTTGCTCGGTGAGTGAGGCTGAAATCACAAGGGAAAAGGGTTGGGGGAAGATATCGACTAGGCTTATTTGGAGAATTATTTATAATTACCATTGTTTCATTAATGAGAACAAGTTGTTCTCTGCCTTTTACTTGTTTTGGGAACGATTTGCTTTCTTGTTTTTAGAACAATGTTTTGAGAATAAGTTTTCAAAACATGCAAACAAAAATAATCCTATCAAATAAGTTTTTTTGTTTTATTTTTTTCAAAAAAAATAATTTTTAAAAATTGAAATCAAATAGACTGTTTATTTTTAGAATGTAATAGATAAATCTTAGTAAAAATAAGGTTGATCTATTAGGATAAATCATATGCCTTTATTTTTAGAATGTAGTAAATAAAATTTAGTAAAGATAATATTAATTTAATAGGATAAAGTTAAAGATTTTTTTTTTCTTATCTTGTTAGCTTAGTTTTTCCTATAAATATAACTTGTTTTATGTTTTGTAAGGCAAATAAAAAAATGAGGAAGAGCAATAAGTTAGCAAATTTATAAGTTAGATAGAGTTTATTTGTGTATTGAATTAAAGTTGTGATTAAAAAATTTATCTTTTTTCATATTTTTCTTTAGAAATATTCTTCTTTTATTTTATTCTTTTAGTTTTTAATTCCAACAATATTTTGTTAAATTTATGGATAAAAAAACGAATATGGATAAAGTACATGTGAGTTAAAGTTAAGGGGTAAGATGTACCTTTTTAAAGATTAGCTGATTATATACGTATAACCTAAAGTATATAGAGAGTTTGATACATTTTAGCTCTTTTATTTTAATTAAGATCATAGAAAAAAATTAAGATTTATATTTATACTAACCTCATTTTTTTTTGTCATTGTCCTGTTCCAACAATGACATAAAAACTCTCCTTTATTTCTTCGTTATCCTTTTTAATAATTTAATATTATGCATCATTTAAATAACAATAAATTATATATAATCAATTATAAAAAATATTATCAAATATAAAATAATTTTATATAATCAATTATCCCATACAAACAAACCCTAAATTTAAATCCTTTAAACATAAGATTAATAACTTCACTGTCTGTGATGAATCGCCATTGAAGAATCCTACAAACTCACTGGAAGAGAAATATTCCTATGAAAATCTGAATTTTTATTTTCCACCGAGTTCAAAGTACACTGCCGCATGAACTCTTTGAAATGTTAATCAAAATAAATATGACAAACCAAAGCTCGGGTATTTGATAATGAGTGGCCAAAATATTTGATATTTACAGCACCCTAGCCCTTTGAAATTTTAAAACGATAATTCTAATACCAGCTACATTAAATAATTATAGTTGTATATTAAAAAAAAAAAAAAAACAACACACAAAGCCAATATGATTTTAGAGTATTTTTCTAACCATATTTTCCTATAACATTTTGAGTTAAAATTCTTTTATTTATTTTTTAAAAAAATAATTTTATAAAAAGTTGGATTTCTTAATAAATTGAATGTTTTCATTGTTGAATTGTTTTTTTTTTTTGTAAGTCTCAATACAGATAAATTAAATAAAATAAATACAAATATCAATATAAAGAAAAAACAACCCATGATAACATTCAACTTCATAAGATATGAAACTCTATGAAATTATCCTTTTCAAAATAGAATGATCAAGTCTACAACAATTAAATCCACATCGATATTTCTAAGTTTATATTACGTCCCTTTTTAAATAAATTATCGTTTAGAGAAATTAGTGTGAGGAAATGTGAATAATTAATGGATCCGGAAGCTAGCCGCCCAGAACTATATATAGACTTGCCTCGCAAAATTCTTAACTTGGGCTGAAAGTAAGATGGCTAACAAGTGAATTGGGTTGGCTAAAAGGTCAATGGAAATGCAATGCTTATGTAATGCCTCTTGACCAAAAAAAAAAAAAAAAAAAAAGAGAAAAATATGATGATATATTTCTAAGGACAATGCTTATAAGGGTTTGAATATTTTTGTAATTTTTAATAAAAAAATATCATGATTTTACACATATTTCACTAACAACAAACATTCGAAAACTTTTCACTGTTGCAACTGATTTGTTCCTTTTCATAAACATGTGCCTGCACCTGACCTACTCACATCGGAACATCACCTACACTCTATTAAAAATAAAAAAAATAAAAAAGACAGAGGGGGTGTAAAACTATGACATGATTTTAGTCCTTATTAAATATAAGTTTTTTTAATTTTAATTGTATTTAATTTTCATTCTTAATTAAATTTTAAGAAAAATTCAATTTCATTCTATCAAATTTTTTTCATTTATCTACTAAAATGATGATATAAAAATTTAAAATATGATGTGAATCCTTTAAACTTATGGAAAATGAAAATATTAAATAAGACTTACATAAAATTAAATGTCTATATACATTAAAATAATATTATATTAAGTGATAAAAAAGATAAAATTGAAGTGATTATTCTATATTTTTTTTTTCAAGTCATGTGTTATATTTAAAATATGAAGGATATCATATAAATATTAAAAAACATTTCATCATATTTTAAACTTTAGTATTATCAAATTTCTTAATAAAATCAGATGTAAATGATTAAAAGAATCTAATTGAAATAAATATTAATGATAAAAAATAAATATTAAATAAAAATGAAATTAAAAAAATTAAATTTATGACAGATTAAAATAATGTCTCAGTCCAAATAAATAAAGATGACCAGGCAAAATGTTCTTTTGGTAGATTTTTATTCTTTTGTCCTATATCTTTGTTATTATTAATTAAATAATAATAATTGATGCAATGAAATGAAATAAACTACTCTGTGGGGGAAATATTCGATTTTCGAGGAATTTTATCGAAAACAAAGAAATTTGTAAGTAACGCCTTCGTTTGCCGGCCAACGCAGCATGTTCTTAATATTGATCCTTGAAAATCTACTGTTTCGCTTTCCTTTCATTTGGACAATACCTCTGTCGCTTTCCCTTCTTTCATTCAACCCCTTCTTTTGGCTTCATCAAATTCAACATGAACGACTTGCTCACTGTAAGTTAATATCTAATTTTATCACCTTATACCTATTTTTTCCCCAATTTTTATGTATATAAGTTTGTATTTTGAGGTCAAATACAACTCGATTACTGGGTTTATTATAAAGTTGAGATTTTTTATCTTGGGTTTTAAATTTTCTGCTCCCTTTTGAAACCGACTTGATTCTGGGTGTGTTGAATTTGGCATCATGTTCAATCTATGAAGTCACGCTGTAGTACTGTTTATTTTCTTCAAATGTAAGATAGCCTCAGTTTGAGCGATTAATTCTCTGAAATGAATGGGAAATCACCGGGCTTTTGTTTTCAATCCATGCCAAGGTAATTGGTGAGTGAATGTAACTGTATGGGAATCGGAAGCTAGTGCAAATTTTCTTAAAAACAAAATTTTTCTTACGTAGAAAGATAATAATTTGGCTCCATTTAATTTCCACTGGTTTTGTACTGTAAAATGAAGGAATGCAGAGAAAATTGACATAATTCTTAGGTTTACAGGATCAATTTTAAAGGTGTTTTTGCACTTTTTTGTCTTCTGTGTAACTGTTTACTGATGGAGGATCAGTAGCATGCATTCATGCTGTATTTTCAGCTCAGAGATTAAAGGTAGTATTTGCTGTTTAACTTGCTTCCCTGCAGGATTCATTTGTCTCTGAGGCTGGAGGTCAGCCCTCCAGACAAAGTGATATTGAAATGGGAATACAAGCTACTAGGAGCAGCTCTGATATGGGAATGGAAGCTTTCAATAAGCAGGTATGCAATGTTCATGATGTATCTTTCATTGGTTAGAAAAGGTCATTTTGGCCTATGACATTCCAATTTCTGATCATGTGATTTCTACAAATTTTCATTTTTATAAGGTGAAAGCATATCTGAGTCCAGGGGAATGAGTTGAACTTATAAATTCTTTGTTTCTGCTATCAGCTTTTTTCTTAAAGTAGTTTGTTTTAATACTTCTATTGAAAACCCTAAGTTTTCTAATCAATCATTCTTTTGATATTAGATTCAAGAGACTGAAAAACAGATTGAAAAGCTGTCTCAGCTACTTAGAAAACTCAAGGTACGTGCTATCTCCATTGTTAATCAGCAGCGAGGTCTCATAACCCAAGTTTCTGGAAATCTAATTTCCCTTTTATTGATATATTTGTGATGCATGAGTTCCATGATTCCATAACTGCACTGTGCTGCAAGTTTGGTTTGTATGTCACGGTAGCATCAACTTTAGTGAGTTCATTCCTGAATACTGTATACTTCCTGTAGCAAGCTATATTTTTATATCTAGACAGTGATCTGCATCTCCATTGTTACATGGGGGAAACAAGAAAGAGGATAGCAGAAGGAGAAAACGAAAATCTTAAATCCTTTTTATTAAGTAATGTGTTCTTTTATCAAGTATTTCAATGGTATTTCTACTTCTTTAGTACAATTTATATACGTACCAAGGTATTCTCAGGTTAGTAGTGCTTAAAGTGGATATGGATTGTCCCTGATGGCTCACATGTCATGTCCCACCCAAGGTTATGTGCAAAGATTTTGGTGTACAGACATAAAGCCAAGCTATTCAAACTTTTTGCAACCATATGAACATGTTGAATTCCATATCTGGATGTTCATTCTGTTAACTATATAGGTTTTGAGCATCTTATATCTTTTTTCCTCATTTTTCTAGATTAAGTAGACAAAGCAAGAATATGTTAGCAAACTTTATATATTCAAATAATATTTCATAATTTTTGGATGATTTTGTTGAGAACTTAGATGGGCACGTGATGTGCAAGTGTGCCCATAAAACAACAGTTGAATGTGCATTCTATTCAATCCTTTCAACTGATGAGTGAATGGTGCTGATATGAGACTGGGGGTAATCTGCAAAGTCTAATTTGGGTAGTTCGGTATTTTTTGCCCAGATGGTAAGTGTTTTAATCTTTATGAGTGGACTTCTAACAGGATGCTAATGAGGAGTCAAAATCTGTTACAAAAGCATCTGCCATGAAAGGTATAACACGTCACACATCTGTTACTTTTGGGTTGAAATCATTTGTTTGGAATTGCAGTAGCTCGTTAGAGTTTCTTAACATCAGCACTATCCATTTACCAACCTAGGTGTGTCCTTTTGCTACAGTCAGATACATGATGAGTACCTTGCTTGCAATTGTATTAAGGAATATGCTGGCTTTGTGATTATGTTCTTTGTTTTCTTGTAAAATTTCATGCTCTTTTTGAAACTAACAGAAGTGTGAATTTATTTTCAGCTATCAAGAAGAGGATGGAGAAAGATATTGATGAAGTAGGAAAGATTGCACATAATGTCAAAACAAAAATAGAAGCTATAAACAAAGATGTACTTGCTAACTATTCTCTAATCATATTTGATATTTCAATTTATCATGAGACTTAAAAGACTTGAGGAGTCAGCTTTCATTCTGTGCAGAATCTGGCCAATAGACAAAAGCCTGGTTGTGAGAAAGGAACTGGTATTGACAGAGCAAGGATGAACATGACAAAGTTAGTTGCCAACAGATATTTTTATCATTGTGCTTGATTAGCAACATAGATATATGAGATTTTTATCTTTCTTTTTATTTGATTTACTTGAAATGGCAGTGCCTTGATGAAAAAGTTCAAGGATCTAATGACTGAGTTTCAGGTACGTTTACGTTTAACACCATTATCTGCCTTTTCGTGTTTCATCCTTATCTTCTCAACAATGTGTTATGTTTCAGACTCTTAGACAAAGGATACAAGATGAATATCGTGAAGTGGTGGAGAGAAGAGTCATTACAGGTTTGAAGACCCAGGCCTTGTGATATTAACATAGTCGCAATATGGCAGTATTATAGTTCTTTTTGTTTATACATCTATTATAAATTAATCATGCTCTGATGTTTGGCATTTTGTGTTTGTATGATTTGGCTGAAAAGTGACGGGGACTAGGCCAGATGATGAGGTGGGCATTGTATACTTGAGGTGCACCAAATTTATGTTGCTTTTTGAAATTGACCATGTTTAATGGCTATTTTAGACAATTGACCACCTGATAGAAACTGGAAATAGCGAGCAAATCTTCCAGAAGGCTATTTTAGAAGCAGGCCGAGGACAGGTACTCTGTTTATGGTGCTAGATATGAATATGTTGGAATGTACTTTCTTCAAACTTAACATCTGCTTCTGCAGATGTAGTTTTGACATACCATTCACCTGATTGGGTTTTTTATCCTCTTCAATTACAAGTTTCATTCATGAACGTGATGTCACAGGTGCTAAATACTGTGGAAGAAATTCAGGAGAGACATGATGCTGTGAAAGAAATTGAGAAAAAACTTTTGGATTTACATCAGGTATACTTGCATAGGGATCTAAGTCTTGGATAACCAAAAAGAAAGAAAAAAAAAAAACATAGCAGTCAGTATTCTAATCATTTTTTTTTCCAGATTTATCTTGACATGGCAGTGTTAGTTGATGCTCAAGGAGAAATATTAGACAACATCGAAAGTCAGGTATGATTTTACTGTTACATTATGACCTTGATATTATGGTTGTATGCTTGCATTAGTAGAATGTGAAGCATTTTTAGTAGGGATTTGAGTTAATGGGGACATTGTTCAGGTAAGCAATGCAGTTGATCATGTCCAGAGAGGGACATCTGCCCTTCGAAATGCTAAGAAACTGCAGAAGAATTCTCGAAAATGGATGTGCATTGCCATCATTATACTCTTGATAATAGTAGCTGTTATAGTTGTTGGTGTTATTCAACCTTGGAAGAGTAACAAGGGAGCTTGAGTCTGACCCCCTTCCGCCCCCTTTTTTTTCTGGTGTCCATATATAGTTTGTTTTGCTCAACTCTTGGATTAGTGGATGCTGTGTGTGATTTGCTTGAATAACTACACACTGGTGTGTCTCACGATAAGGAAATCTATACTCTGTAACCTTCATTTATGGAGAATTTCTATGCCATGTTGTCTTCTCTCTCTTAACTTTTTCCATCCGACTCTGCCGTCGCTCTGTAGTATTCCTTGCGAATTACCTTCACCAATATTCTTTTATGTCCATTCATTTACCGCATGGCTGGTAAAAATTGATTTAAACTGGCACTACTTATTAATTGGTCTTGTGTCTTCAGATTTTGTGAAATTTGCAAATACATGTGCACCAACTTTAAGAGCATGTCATTTTCCTTGAACAACCGTATGTCTTTCGTTATTTGTCCTAATATTCAGTAGCCATTCCAACATAAGAGAAGTTGTCATTGACACTAGAGCATCTTTTAATGTCACCATTGTGGGATATATGATCATACATAAAAACCTCATCCCATAACCTGGATTATATATGCCAGTCCATGGTAGTGGTCCTTCCTATTTATACCATTTCATCAAGGTTTTTTTGTTGGCTATCTTCTCTTTTTAATAAAATTGTGATCGTATATAAATTTTTTCTCCCAATTTTGATCTAATTTCTCACCCTTCTCGTTATTATTATTATGACAATTAATATTGTTGATGGGGATGACGAATAGGATAGATCAGCACTCTTGAGAATCACGGGTAAAAGGAATGTAAGTTTAACCCATTGTGCTGATTCTCCCACACCCATAGAACATTGGATTGGGAGACCCTCCCTCCTAGAGGGCAGCAGTGCACTCACATGTGGGCCCCACTGCTGCTTTCTTACAGTGTGCATGATGAACATGAATTAGGATGTGATGGGGAGTTTCTCTTGATCGAAAGGATGGGAAAAAGTAGCAGTTAAAAACAATAAATCTTTAGTGTGATATTTTAACATTTTGTGTGCTCTTCACAGGAAGTTTCAATTATGTTATCTTGTGAGAGAGTGTGAAAATAAAAAATAGTATGTAAAAATAGTTGAATTTCAGTTCTTCAGTTGTGAATTGTTTAGTATTTTAAATAGGTCAGAATTTTTTGAATTAGGAAAGTAGGAAATCAACTATATGAATCTTGTCAGTTTTCTTAAAAAAGGGATAGTATAAATTTGATAAAAGTATAGATGCATAAGATTTTCCTTTTTGTATTAACAAGTTGGATTTCTATAAATAAATTGTGAACTCTAATATAGAGAACTATATGTTTACATCTTTCTAAATTTAAACAATAAATTTCTTTAACAAAATTTTAGGGATTAAATGCGAAAATGACCCATTACATTTGACTTTCTAGCTGAGGCATTATGTAGCCACCTTGTTAAAGAAGTTTTCTAGTTAGATAGCATTTGGTTTGCGAAATCATATATACTCAGGAATCTTAACATTCTCAAGAATGTGATTTCTAAAAATATAATTCTTAAGAATGTTATATTATTATGTTTGATTCAATTAAAAAGATTTTTAGAAATATTATAATTTTGTATTTTAATTAATTTGTATATTTTTAAGAATATTATTAAATTAATAAAAATATCTTTATAAAAAATTAAGTGAATTGAAAAGTTAATTAGTTAATGATAATAGATAGTGATAGATAATGATCAATAATCGTAATTAATACTGATAGGTGGTGATCAATGATAATGAATAGTGATGGACTATGGTGATCACTACTGGGTGGTGATAGTGGATGATAGTGAACAGTAATAAACAGTGATAGATGATGGAATGTAATTGTCAATAGCTGTAGATGGTAGTGGTGGTGATAGTGTATAATAGTCGATGGTGATAGGTGATAATGGATGATGATCAATGATAATGAATAGTGGTAGGTTAATGTGACAATAATAGTAAGGTAGGACAACGAGTGGTGATGGGTAGTGATGAGTGATAGAGGACAATGATTAATGAAAATGAATAGTAATGGATGATGATCAATAATTATGGATGGTGATAGGTTAAGGTGATAATAGTAATAAAACTTTAATAAAAGAGTGGATAAAATAATTTTTTTATATCATTAAAACATTCTCATATCATGAGAACGTAAAATATCCACTTTTCTTATAAGAATATTTTAAAGGAATATTAAACTAAAAATATTCTTGAAAATATGAATATTTTTAGATAAATTTTCTTAATTTTGAATTGAATATAAAGTTCTAATATTTTTGGAAAAGTGAAAAAAAATTTGCGAACCAAATATAACTTTAGGATTTTGTGTGATTA
This sequence comes from Saraca asoca, assembly GCA_026873985.1. Classification (NCBI taxonomy): domain Eukaryota; kingdom Viridiplantae; phylum Streptophyta; class Magnoliopsida; order Fabales; family Fabaceae; genus Saraca; species Saraca asoca. The sequence goes on from JANHAO010019691.1 coordinate 10,372, forward strand.
TCTTGCGATAAAAACATGATTACTCGGTTTTAAGAAGAAAAGGTGGTGTTAATCTTGGAAGATAGTTTGCGTTGAGTAGAGTATGCCTGTCTCAAATTTTCAGGAAAGATCCCTCTACTAAACTTATGACAAGAGAATTATGGTTTGCTTTACTCGAAACTTAAATATTTTGGGCGTGTTACTTAGAGGACACTTGCGCAAACAATTCTATGGAGAATTGCTTGGGTGGCTTCCATTAACAAGAAATAATACTTCCCCTTTGTGTTATTTAGAACTTACTATAATCTAAATCAATTTTCTTGAGAATTTAAGTGCGTTGACTTAAAATATATATATATATATATATTTATAATATTCATGGTGGTTAACACATTTGTCAAGCAAGAACTCACCATTTGAAAGTGATATATTTAGTCGTGTCTTAAATTTGAGTGGGATGCATATTCATTCGTGTCAGTGATTGGTGTACATTTTACTTATACAAAATGATGCCTGTAAGGCCAATGTACCTAGTAAGTGTGCAAATGGTGAAATCAGGTATCCTCTTAACATGGAACTGCTTTCACGTTTTAACTTAGCGTGCTATGCCGTAATGTGCAGGTGACAAACGCAACTGATCATGTGAAATCAGGCACAGATGCCCTTCATGTTGCAAAGAGTTTGCAAAGGAGGTCAAGGAAATGCATGATCATTTCCATTATACTGCTCCTGCTCATTGCCATCATCATCGTCCTCTCTATCTTGAAACCATGGAAGAAGTAACACAAGCGAAAGATGATTTCCATCTCAAAATAATATATAATTTACACAGCATTCTTTCAAGTACGTGCCAACTTTGAAACTATAGTGGGCTGATTTTCCTTTGGGTAGCTTTCATTTTAATCATATTTGCTTTCTGTTTTACACATACATCCAAGAATGATACAAAATAAAATGCCAGTTCTTTGACGTCCTCTGAAACATGCAAGGAAAATAGAAATTAGCCGTTTATGGCTGCCATATTTCATTCGATTTCTAACCATGGATTCCTTTGAGTGTAAATCAATGATAGCTCTGTTTGCTGGGAAAATAAAGCAGGTAGTGAATGTGAAAGTTCGGAATATATAGAGGTTGCGTAAATCAAGGTAAGCTTGAATTCTGACATTTTACCCACCAAATAATCATAAATGATTTAGGACGATTTAAATAAGGATAATCCAATGGTGAAAACACTTAACTTCATGAAAGATTGAACTTTCCATTAGAATTACCCTTTGAACAAACCTTGACAGGAGCAATCAAATGCCAAAACTTTATAGCAAGACGAGAACAACTTTTCTGAATGCAAGAAAAGTGTCTTGCATTCAGAGAGAATGATTATAGTCTTTTAGCACAATTTAAAGCAGATTCAGACTGCAAATATTCAGTAGTTTTCCTATGCCAATCATTGTTTTGTTCAATAGAAACCACATACATTGTTGTATAGAAAACAAAGTGATTCCGGAGTTCCATTGGTATTGTAGTCTCTTGTTTTCAACCACAAAAGTTCCTAATATCATGTGATTAATTCTAAGTATGACAATCTTAGGTGTAGTTCTAAGTTTTGAACGTGAACTTTCTTTTGACAAAAGACTCCTGAAAAATGGAGAGCATACATACAAACAATACAAGTGAGATGCAAAAATAGTTTAATTAAGATCTATAAAATTTGATCAATAACATTGGAAAAACCACACTTCATCCCATATGAAAATCATGAGTCGGAGAAAAGGAGAAAAGCCCCTCCACTCTCCAGCAGTTATTGGTTAATAACTTAGACTCAGAATATAGACTTCTCTGCTGTGTACGACTATTTAAATAAAGCACCTAACTCTCTTTTTCTATAAAATAAATAAATAAATAAAGCACCTAACTATCCTTTTTTCTATCTAAGAATAAATAAATAAAGAACCTAAGTACCTGGCTATCTCCTTGGTAGATTTTGTCTTACTGGTCTTTCTGTATCTTATAGTCCAGCATTTAAACCTTCTATTTTTGTGGAAGCATACCACATTTTTGTGTATACATTGAAATAACTGTCCCCCCTTGATAAACCAAGAAGGTCTCAACGAGTGGCTAAGAAAAATCCAAGGTATTTGGATTTTACATCATGAGCCATGCAATAAAATTTATGAGATTACTCGACAGGTTGCAAGGAAGAAGTCCAAGTTTGTTATACGTGTCCACCAGCTTGCTTCTCCTTCAAGGTGAAAGGAAGCTAAGGACACTTTCTGCAGTTCGGGAGTGCTTTGATATTCAAAGAATTGATCCACTCTTGTGAATCATTCCGTTGGATCGTCTCCAGAGAAACGAGGGAACTCTAGCTTAGCTAGTTTTGAAAAGAACAATGGTCGTCCTCCTTCAAGATTGTTACTGGACGAAGCAGTTCGGTTGGCCAGTAGAATTTCTCACAGCTTGCCGATGGCAGTCTCAATTTGAGTGAATTTGTCAGCCACACCAGTCTCTAGTCGACTCAAGCTGCCTTGAACTCCTCCTAGTTCCGCTTCAAGGTTTTCAATTCTTTCTTTGTTGGTTGCCATAACTCTGATACCACTGATAGGTCCCAGTCAAAGCTACAAGAATATTAAGAAATAGGTTCTCTTCGGGTGAGAACAAACCACAGGTGTTTTGATTGAAATCCGCCTCCCCTTTTTAACAACTGGAAAGGAGTTTAAATAACAATGGAAAATAACAACCAATCCTAATTCTTAGGCCATATCCTTAAGAAAT
>JANHAO010019692.1:0-13122 GCA_026873985.1 Saraca asoca
CTTAACTCAGCTGGAATTAATTCATTTAAGCTCTTAAAATGCTAAGCATGAGGATAAATAGATGTGTCAAATATTGTGTTATCAAGCTACGAAGGAGATTAGATGGGAGGAGACCTTTGGTCCAAAAAGGCTCTGATGGAGGAATGAGACGAGTGGCTCCACCTTCAACCAGAACAAAAGAGGGAGTAATTGTGAGAAAGGCAGAGTAGGTCAAAATGACGAGGCTGGTATCCAACCCACAAAGAAAGTGGGAGCGGCCTTAACCACAAGGTCACCACAATAATTATAGTATCCTCTCTGATACCCCAGAGAGGATATATGCAATAGAGAAGCCGGTAGAGGATTTCAGACAGCCTAAACCCCTAAAGACCCCACATAAGTACAAGGATGCTGGCAGGTTCTGTGCCTATCATAATGACATCGGGCATAACACCTCTAAATGTAGGTTGCTCAAGGATGCTATCGAAGACCTGATCAGAAGAGGTCACTTCAGGGACTACGTGGTGCGACCTACGGGATAGTGACCTCAACGCTCGTAATAGTCGGTGTAGCAGCTATCCTAGCAGGTCGAGTAGGAGCAAACACCTGTAGTGAGGACCATCTTCATAATTTATGGTGGGCCACATATCGCAGGCACATCTCGTGGGTCACATAAATGTTATGTGTGAAGTGTAAGCCACGTCTTGTTTGAGGGTTATGAATCTGGAAGACCCACTAAGAAAGTCAAGACCACCTCTAAATGCATCACTTTCATAGAAAATGATGCACTGGGGATTCAGTCCCCCCACAATGATGCACTTATCATCCGGGCCAAGATTGACAATACCAAAGTGCGTAAGATCATGATGGATACTGGTAGCTCAGTCAATGTCATATACAAGAAGTGCTATGAATAGATAGGACTAAGTGAAGGCGACTTGAAATCTTCCCTAGAGCCCCTTTTTGGTTTTACAGGGGACATAATATTTCTGGTGAGGTAAATCAGACTTCCTCTCACCCTGGGAGACTCAGGGTGTCAACCCACCATCCTAACAGATTTTATAGTTGTTAATTGCCCTTCAGCATACAATGTGGTGGTGAGGCATCCTATGATGAATGATCTAAACATGGTCATATCCACCAGGATGCTAACTATACAGTTCCCAACCCCCGGTGGAGTTGGGTGTGTGCGGGGTGAGCAGCAAGCAGCCTAATGTTGTTACAAAGATCCTGTTAAGATTAGGGAAAGGCAAAAGAGGGTTGACCTAGTCTCTAGTGGAGAACCTCGGGCTCCGAGCATGGCGAGGATTAGTCACAACCTTGACCCTCACGACTTGGATGCCGATAAGGAAACTGGCCCTATGGAGGAGCTTGAGGACATACAGGTTAGCAAAGTAGATCCTAAGAGGTGCTTCAAGGTAGGAAAGAATTTTCCTCCTGACGTGAAGACCCAACTCTCTGAATTCCTTAAGGTGAATCTGGATGCTTTTACTTGGAATCACGAAGATATGGTGGGGATTGATCCCAAGATTATGTTGCATAAACTGAATATTGATCTTCACCATAAACTAGTTCATCAAAAGAGGAGGCCGTTGACTATCGAGCAATCTATCACTCTAAAAGAGGAGGTGGATAAACTCCTAGCTAACAAGTTCATCCAAGAGGCTCACTATCCGACTTGAGTGGCTAATCTAGTATTGGTGAAAAAGAAAAATAGGAACTGGAGGACGTGCATTGATTTCATTGACCTCAACAAAGTCTATCCAAAGGATAGCTTCCCTTTGCCAATGATCGATCAGCTCATTAATGCAATAGTCAGGCACCAGCTCCTTAGATTTATGAATGCTTATTTAAGGTACAACTAAATACCTATGGAGCCTCAGGACAAGGAGCACACCTCATTCATCATGGATTATGGGCAATATTGCTATAGGGTGATGCCCTTTGGACTGAAAAACACAAGAGTGATCTACCAACAGTTAGTCAACACAATGTTCAAAGAGCAGATTATGAAAACCATGGCGGTCTACATGGATAACATGCTCGTAAAATCTTAGCAGGTCAGGGATCATATGAAAGACCTGGATGAAATGTTTCAAATTTTAAGGAAATATTAGATGAAACTAAATTCGCTTAAGTATGCATTTGGAGTGGCTTCAGGCAAATTTCTTGGGTTCATGGTTAACATTAGAGGAATTGAAGCGAACCCAGAGAAGATTAAGGCACTCGTCAACATGAGGTCCCAGATCAGGGTCAAAGAAGTGCAAAGTCTAACTGGTTGGGTTGTGACACCTAGCAAATTCATTTCTAAAGCAACAGATAAATGCATACCCTTCTTCAATATTTTGAGGAAGGTGGAATGATTTGAATGGACCGAAGAGTGTGAGACCACATGCCAGCACTTGAAAGAATACATGGGTCGAGCTCCACTTCTGTCTAAGTCGCAAGAGGGTAAGAAGCTCATTCTTTACTTAGGAGTATCCCAGCACACTATCAGTGCAGCCCTAGTTTGAGATGAAAATAGAGCTCAACTCCTAGTCTATTATGTGAGCAAAAGACTACTGAACACAGAGGTAAATTATACACCTATAAAAAAGCTAGCTTAGTGTCTTGTGATCTCTTCTAGGAAACTGTGACCTTACTTTCAGGTGCATACTATTAAGGTGCTCACTAAGTACCTATTAAGGCAGACTTTGCAAAAAACTAACACTTCAAGTCACCTGCTCAAGTAGGCATCGAGTTGGCCTAGTTTGACATCCGATACAGGTTGAGGACAGTGATCAAGGGATATGCCTTAACAAACTTCATTGTAGAATTTATCAAACTTGTGGAAAAGGAAGTGAAGACCTCAGAAGCTCTATGGTGGGAACTTTACATTGACAGGTCCTCATGTAAGCAAAAGGTGGGGCAGGAATACTGTTAATCAGCTCGGAGGGACACAAAATCCTCTGTGCAATAAAATTTGAATTCTGAGCTACTGACAATGAAGCTGAATATGAGGCATTGCTCACAGGACTTCACTTGGTAAGGGAAATACAAGCTAAAAACTTGAGGATATTTAGTGACTCTCAACTCATTGTCTATCACATAAAGGGTGAGTATCAGGCAAAGGGATCAAAGATGGCTATCTACCCCTAGAAGGTTCGAGAGTTACTAAATAATTTCCAGAGTATGAGATTAGCCAGGTCCTACAAGCTCAAAATGCACATGCAGATGCACTAGCTCACTTGGCCGTAACCAAGGATATGAATTTCTCAAGTGCAATCCCGATGGAAACTCTTCCATCACCAAGCTTCGAACAAAAAGATGTCATGATGACAACTGTTGTGGCACAAAGCTTATGGATGAGCCTAATTTTGAAATATTTACGAGATGAGGAGCTACCAGATGACAAGTTGGAAGTGTGCCAAATGCAAGTTCGAGCTGCTAGATATTGTATCATCGATGACATGCTTTATAGAAGGGGTTTCTCGGCTCCACTCCTCAGATGCATCGATAGCCCTGATTGTGACACTGTCCTAGAGGAAATTCACATTGATCACTTTGGAAATCACGTTGGGGGGCTATCTCTAGCTCAAAAGGCATTTCGACAAGGGTACTACTGGCCAATCAGGAAACAGGTTGCAATCAACCTTGTTAAACAATGTGATAAATGTCAGAGGTTTGCTACGGTTCCGCGAGCTCCTCTAGCCTACCTTCAACAAATGGTCAGCCCTTGGGCCTTTGCAACATAGGGGATTGATCTAATCAGGCCTCTTTCCACAGGCCATGGGAGTTACAAATATGCAGTAGTGGTTGTTGACTATTTTACGAAGTGGGCAAGGTGAAAGAATTGATTGAAATATCCTCTTCAAAAATTAAGAAGTTCATATGGAATAACATTATTTGTAGGTTTGGGATTCCTCAATAGATTATAACAGACAATGGGACCCAGTTTAGCAGCGAGCAGTTTATCGAGTTTTATAATGACCTTGGGATTGTAAAGAGCTTCTCAGTGGTAGACCATCCTAGGCTAATGGGCAAGTCGAAGCTGTCAACAAGATCATCAAGCAGATCTTGAAGACCAAATTGGAGGCTAGGAAGGGAGCATGGGTAGACGAGCTGTCAAAAGTACTCTGGGCCTATAGAACTACAGCTTGCAGCACCATAGGGGAGACTCCCTTCTCGATGGTTTTTGGTTTCAAAGCTATAATACTAGTGGAGTTTGAAGTAACTTCACACCGAAGGGTTACTTTCAATCCAGAGGACAATAACTGACTGCTCACTACAAACCTTGACCTCATTAAAGAAGCAAAGGATATTGCTTGCCTCAAGGTCGCGACCTATCAATAGTAGGTCACGAGGCATTATAATCGAAAAGTCTAAGCTTGTAGTTATGGGGCAGGAAATCTTGTGCTATGCCTCATTTTGCTGGGAGCTCGCAAGGCCAATGACAGGACGCATGGACCAAACTGGGAAGGTTCATTCATAATAAAGGAGAATTTGGGTAACGAAGCTTATTGCTTGTCAAATGTAGATGGAGCTGAAATCCCCTAGGCCTGGAACGCCGAACACCTTCGGCCATATTATTAATAAGTTCAAGCTCGGCTTTGTAATTCTGTACTATTATTTGAATCTCAATAAAAATTCCCAAAGATCTCATTTTCTAAGTGTACTCTCTGACATATCTTCGAAATGTTACTCTTAAGGCAAATCGACCTTAAAATAAATTTGACCTGAACCCATTTAAACTGCATTCAAGCTACTAACTCAGCTAGCCATTTTGGGAGCTATAAATGTCACTGCCTACTAAGCATTCAGGCATGAAGCAATGGCTTGCTAACAGAGTACTCAAATATTTTGACTTGGCAAAAACCCAGAAAGGTAGTTAACCAAAATGAACAACGGATTTAAGCAAATTCATCTTGGAATAAGTAACCCATACAAGTTCATCACAAAATTATAGCTTCCATTACAGACAATTGTCTAGTCAGAATATGTTTAAAAGCATTAAAAAATAAAGAGTACAAGACAAGGGCATAGTGACATAATCTACAAAGAGGTCGGGGCCATAGGTGGATCTTAATGGACAAAAGGGTTAGCAAGGGGAGTAGGTGAGTTCTCTGTCATCTGTTTTTTAGCCCCCATCGCGACTCTTTCTTTGACCAACGAGCTACCCCTGATCTGAGTGTTGTTCTAAGCAGGAGGACCTCCACCACCAATTTCTATACCTAGGGCTGAAGTTGCCTTTACGTCCTCTATGAAATGCTAAATAATTGTCTCAACATCTCCACCAAAACATGCAAAATCCATGTCAGGATGTTTTCACCACAAGGTAAATAGAAAGCTATCAGTGGTGTCTAAGATCACTGCATCCTTAGCCTGCACGACCATGGCAATGGTCTCCCTTTGACTCGGACAACCTCCTCCTCTGCTCGTGCAACCCTATCTTCAACCCAGGCAGCCCTGTCCTCTATGCGAGCTACCCTTTCTGTAGCAGTTTCTTCCTTCTTCTTTATGACCATAGCCCGCCTCGCTGTCACTTCCAGCTCACTTTACGACTACTTCAGATGATCAGTCGCTTTATGGAGCCTCGAGATCAAGCTAGTCATCTACGAAGCAATGCATCCTTGGCCTTCCTTTTTACAGCATTGGTGCCCCGCAATTGGGTCTCAATACATTCCAATCTCTTCCTCAACTCCAATGCTTCCATAGTCAGAGTAGCCAAGTCACTCTCGAGCTTCCCCCGCTTTTCTTCCTAGATCATGATCTTGTTGCTTAACTTTATTGTTTCTAATACGCCTTGAAAAGACCAAAATGGTTAGATCACCTACCAAGGGATGTAAAAAAAAATAATAATAAGTGATGAATGATACAACCAGCAAATAATGTAAACTATTATGCTTGCCAAGGTGCTACCACGTATCTCCTCATATTCCATTGCCTTTGTGTGGGTTCCCAAAACCTGATCCACATGTCTGTGAAGAAAATCATAGTATATCAGTGTCTTGGGGCCCAGGCCTTCTGGTAGGTTCCCTGGTGTGTCCTCAGGCTCCTTTTCTAAACTAATAGTAATCTCCTTCCCTTTGTCAGTTCTCTGCCTTTTGGAAGGAGGCTCGTCTAGAGTTTGCTTCCCATGGTCAGGAGACTTCATTAGCCCTCTTGTGACCTCAAATGATTCCAATTATGAAATAGGGATCGGTGCCAGCAAAGTCTCATGCACAACCACCGAGGAGGAAAGATGGTTAACTTGTGCAGAAGTTAGAGTGGTATCAGGCCTTGACCTAGCTGAAGGGGAGGTTTGGTAAGATTGAGTCTCCCCATATCACTTTACTCCCTAAAATCTGCTGGGGTGACCTCTCTGACCCTGTGAGCTCCAATATCTCATGAGCTGTCAAGAAGCCCAGCGTTGAGAGCAGGGGAAAGCCCATGTACCTGCAGAAGCTCTTTGTCAAACTTCAGGTAGTTCCAAAAATCTTCGGAAGTAGTGAAGTGGTCGAGCACCTCGATCTCTCTTGCCCTTAGCTCTGGTCTCTCTTTCCCAGCTCGATCTGGAAAGACATAATAAAAGCTCAAATTTCAAACAAAGTGAAATAAGTGACAAGGCTAACTTGCATCCTTCTAGCTAGCTTATCGGGACTTAATACAAATGAGAAGTTTTGAAGTCAGCTCAAGGAAGGACAAGAAATGTAAAACCAACGGATCTTATAATTCCTAACATTGGATTTCCCCTTAGCGTCCCCTTGAGGAAGAATTTTCATGTATTTAGATGGATGGGCTGAAAGGTAATAAATCCCTTCTTGTGGTCTAATGCTTTTGATATTATAGAGATTGCAAAGGACTCTTGCCAAAGAGGGTGCAAGGCCATTCTTAAGATAGATAAGTGCTAAGGAAGTTAGCTGCGAGTATGAATTTAGAGTCAGCTGAAAAGGAGAAAGTCTTAGTTCATTCAAAAAATACATAGGGGGAAATGGAAAATCTAAATCCAGTACCAAGATGTTGGATGCTAATTGCTATAAATTTCAAAGGAAGAAGAGTAGCATGGTCGCTACAAGAAGGTGCTAGGACACTGCAACCCTTCAAGAAATGATATGCTTGAGTTATCCCTTCAAGCTCATTGGACTTGACACTTAAAGAGTGAAGAGTAAAAGGGGAACGAGCTACAGACCCCACAGGCCTAGGGTGAGCTATGAACTCCTCGACGACCTCACGGCTCCAAGAGGTCACCTCCCCTATGAGATGGAGTAGCTCCCCGTTCCCTTCAAAAGATTTAGTATCTACGATTCTTTTTAGGTGACGGTGGCATCTTCGAGGTGGAGACATCTACACAAAGAAAAAAGGAATGATCAAGTCGCTAGAAGTAGACCGACCCTTACTCTTAGAAAATTCTCCTAAAACAAGTCCTCCTATATGAAAGATCATTTACACCTCGGGTCACCAAGATCCAAACTCTAAACACATGAAAGAAGGGGGGCTTAACTATTGGGCTGCTAAAGCCTAGAAAACTAATGGAAGACTTAAACAACAATCGGAAACCCTAGCATCTATTGACAGTCCAATCGGACAAACTGGACACAATGAAAGGAAAGGTGTGGGTAAACAAGTTTGACTAGCATTCCAGATCTTATCAGCAATAAACAAATAAACTCGCATGGACCTCAAAATAGAAACCCAAAAACCATGAGCCAGGGAAAGAAAACTTACCGTGCTAAACAGAGGAAGAGGTCCGAAATATGAGCAAAGCTGGCTTCCAGTGGTCGAAACTTAAGCCACAAGCCTGGTAAGCCAGAACAATGTTGAAGGCAATGGACGGCAACGAACGGTCATAGAACTAACAAAAAAGATGAGAACAAAGAGTTTGTAAGTCTTGAATTTCAAATGACTAATGAAAAGGGGAAAAAAGTTTTCCCAATTTATATCGCGCATAGCCTAACCGTTCGACTTAGGAACTTTTCCAATACCCACAATTTGACAGCTCACCGTATGTCCCCACTAGTCTGGCAGAAACATTTACTGGAGGCAGTAATCATTACATAAAGTACTGGCAGGAACCTAAGTCATGTGTAAAATGAGATGTAAAATGATTTGCAAGATTGCAGATCACAAACAATGAACTGTAGCTTTCTGACTACATTGTGACCAACCTTCTCAGGCATCGCGTGCACACTAAGACCTTATGCCAGTCCGGGCGTACCTAATTGCCCACTAGCATGCAACCTCATGCCAACTCAAGTGTATCTAATTACCCACTGCGCACCCAATCTCATGCTAGTCAGGCGCACCTAATCACCCATTGCACACCCGACCTCGTGCCAGTCCAGACGCACCTGATCCCCCAGTACGCACTAGAACTCGTGCCAGTCCAAGCACACCTAATCACCCACTGTGCATTTGACCTCGTGCCAGTTTGAGTGCACCTAATCACCCATTAAGCACGTAATCTCATGTTAGTATGGGTGCACCTAATTGCCTACTGTGTACTCAACCTCGTGCCAGTCTGGGCGTACCTAATAGTCCACTGAGCATACCACCTCGTGTCAGTCCGGGTGCTCCTAATCGCCCACTATGTACCTGACCTCGTGCCAATCCGAGTGCATCTAATTATCCACTGAGCACGTAACCTCGTGTTAGTTTGGACACATCTAATCGCCCACTGCACACCTGACCTCACTGTACACCTGACCTTGTGCCAGTCTAGGCATATCTAATCACCTTTTGAGCACGTAACCTCATGCCAACTCAGGCACACATAATTGCCCATTGAACATGTAACCTCGTGCCAACTCGGGTGTACCTAATCACTTGCTGCACACTGACCTTGTGCCAGTTCAAGTGCACCTAATCGCCTACTGCGCACCCAATCTCGTGCCAGCTTGGGCGTACCTAATCATCCACTGAGCACACAAACTCATGCTAACTCGAGTGCACCTAATCACCCACTGAGCATTTGAACTGGTGCTAGCCAAATGCGATCTGAGCATTGGCGCTGCTCATATGTGACCAATTACTCGCAGCTCTCACGTAACTTGATGGTTACAACCTTCATGCAACCTGAAGGTGCATTACTAGTTGAAGCACTCTAATGCTCAAATTTATTCATTTAAGATAAATCAATGTAGCCATTTGGTTATTTAACTCAACATTTATTTAGCTATGGTATTCCACTCATGAAAAGCTCGCATGATATTTTTCACAATAAATGAAGCATTCGACATGGTACGCTTGGAAAGGCAAAAAATGTCACACAAAGTTTCATTACAAAACATCTTTCAATGAGGTGAATTTACATAAAGATTCAAAGGTATAAATCAAAGAAAGCTTATAGCCATAATACATCGAAGGAACTAGTTTTCAAGAATCAGATCCTGCGAGTAACGAGCAAACCAAACTGCTCCAGCTCTTCCTTGCCCTCCTTCTGAGCTCGTAACTTCCCCCTAACTTGAGTGCCCCTGAGATACTTAGAATGGAAGGATCGGAACTTGAGGCCAGCAGGGAGGCTGCTCAGACCTCCTCTAGTCCTCCTGAGCAAGGATAACATCCTTCACCTTGATCATCCCAAGGTACTTGGAGATCTGGAGGCACCCAGCCCCACCACACAAGGAAATCAAAGAACAAGGGTGAAACAACTGCATTATTCAATGTAGCATGAAGGAAGCTACAAGGGCATGTAACAAAATTTCCCAGAATCCTCAGAAAAAGATTGTTGCAGTAGGCCAAATATGCCTTGAAGAACTCCACCAGAGGCCCAAGCCACTAAAAATATAAGGACCTCAGCTAATGCGCCCATCTGGTCTTTCTGTGAAGAAGGAATAAAGTCTCCATACCTTAAATAAACTAGTTCAGCCTCATCGAAGAATCCAAAGGTTATCCAGCTATTCTTAATCGAATGGTTCAACAAAGAATAAGGCTACCACATCAATGGCTATAAAACATATATAATAGGAAGTATGGCTTGGCGCAGATGAAATGAAAGATTAAAGCTTGAAATGACAACACGACAAGATTGAATGTGTAGACTTGACAATGCTATTGACTACAAAAGAAGAACTTTAGCAACACGGCAAACTGAGACCTTTTGCCAATGAACTATAACTCCTAGTCCGCGAGGTGAACTTAGAGTTGGGGGCTAATGTTATAGATATTTTTGGCACGGTATGAAATAGCCTTGTAGAGGCCTAATAAAGTAGTCCAGTAAAGAAGAGTCTGGCCCATTCCGAAGCAAGGTCGCATGGCTTGCTAGCAGATCACCCAACATAAGCTCAGGTATCTAGATGAGTGCACGTCACCAAGCAAGCTACCTCAAGCATAAGTGTGGAATCCTGAAGACCAGTCAACACTAAGATGCACATATTCTTGACCAATAAGTCAGCCCCCCAAAATCGATGCATCAGCCACCAACAATCCGACAGTGAATTGCCAAGCATTTATTGCCAGTCAAGCATTTATTACCCAATATGATGGAATAGACATATCTATAATTTATCAAATTACACTTGTAACCCTCACTGCTTCTATAAATAGGAAGGAAAATCATTGTAAATGGAGGATAGTGAAAAATATATGCAGGGACTCTGCCAAAATAATGAGAGAATATTTGTACTCCTATTCTGCTAGTCTAAATAGTAAAACAACCGCACAAAAACAAATACAATCACCATGGACATAGGGGTCACACTGACTTTAGTTGAATCACGTCAAAAACCTTTAGTGTTCATCTTGTTCTTCCTTCCCCTTGCTCTTGCTATTTTCTTGCCTTTTTATGCCTTTTACAGCAGTTTGGGTTTTAGAATCTTTGCTTGATCGATTACCAAAATCGACCATCAACACCTCAACTTTGAAAATAAGAGTTCAAACTAAATTTGCTTGGAAAGTTAATGTAGGTAAGTTATAAAATAAATCTTTTATTTTAAGATTACTTACTACCTTCCAAAGTGCAGGTGGGGAACTTGCCACTGGTTGGATTTTTGCTGGTGAGTCAAATCTGGTCACTGGCCGAAGCTTACTAGTGAAGGGAGAGAATGGAGTATCAAGTTGCAGCCAAGCTCAATAGACCACAAGGAGATGTCAGGAAGCTGGACGGCAACCAAAGCTCACCGATCTAAGGAGAGCCAAAGAAGTGGAGGTTGTCGGTGATCAGGTTACAACAAATAGCAAGGCTTTAGGTACTGTAGAATTTCTAGCACCGAGGAAGGGAAGACCACCAAAGGAAAAAATGAGAAAAGTGGTGGCAGAAGCTTGCTGATCGACGGTGAATTGGATGATCGAGGCAGAAGATTACGCGGAGTAACAGAAGGAAGCATTGGGAAAGGAAGCCGGATGCATGAGGAAAAAATAAAGCAGTGAGGAAAATTTTATACATAAAGCCAAATAGGGAAAATTACACATTGATCCTGCGACTTTGTTCCAACTTGTCACGCCCCAACCCATGGAACATGATCGGCATTGGAGGTCAATGATAGGAAACCTCCTACAAGCCTGACAATGCAAATTATGCTGAATATTCACAATTTTATAAATGTACGATTAAACATGAACGTGACAATTCTATCGAAAACCTGATAAAATTTCCCTTATTTTTCAAGCATTCGGGCACAAGGCCAATATACATAAAAGAGGTTACGTGCCTATATTAACCTGTACAATAATATAACAAAAAGAATGCAGTGGCTCAGGCTAAACAATCCATATCCTACTAGGCATCTAGTCATCATACACATGTAAAAATGCATTCATACTAACTGTCAAATATTTTACACCATTATTATACCTTAAATCTCTGCAATAAGTGACCTACTCGATCAACGAGCAGATTCAGGATCAGGATGGGATGGAGGTGTCGTAGGAATATCCTCGGGCTCTGAAAAATATAGAGAAGAATGGAGTGAGTTTCATAGAAACTCAGTGAGCAAACAATCCCATAATCACCTAAAATCCCATTAAAAATCATGCTCAAAAGTATATATATATATATATATATATAAATATAAATACATTACCGTGAAGATATGCTTACCTGTTCAAGAGCCATAGTCATTGTAATACCTCAAAAAAAAGTAAAAAAAAAATAATAATAATAAAAAGTGGCTACTAAATTGAAGAGTTTAAAAATTTGTTGGGGTCAGATTATAATTTCTAGAAGAACCTATTTAGAGTTAGTGGAAAGCTTTGGGGTCAAAGTCCCCATTTGGCCTTATGTATATATTTCCCCACCCTGGTTCCTTCTTCAGCATTCCTGAAGCTTCACCTTCCCTCTACTCTTCGGTAATCACATTCGATCTCCTTCTTCTTCGGCCATCGTCCCCGGCAGTTCTGGTGAGATTCTGGCCGTCTCCCTCTTCTTCGGCTGTATCTTCATTCCGGTGGCGCTACTACTCCTTCAACCTAAAGTTAAAGCCTTCCTCCCTTGCTGCAATTGCTTCAATGTTTGATGAGCCAGCTGCTAGCCTCCCTCTCTCCTCTCTCCTTTTCTTTGATGATCGGCCTAACCTAGCAGCTCAGCTCTCTTTCTTCTTCTCCATCGGCATGTTATTCGGCTAGCGCCCAGATCGGCTTATCGATGAGGCTTCCGGTGGCGACGAGCTGGCCATCAATACTTTAGACTCCGATGAGTATTTCTAGATCATTGGATTTATTCTATATTAATCCTATAACTAGTTTTTCAAGATATTTATGTTGAAAGCCCTTAACAGTGCAGTTCGATTAGTGGCTCCCATAGGCTCACCTACAGCAATCTAGCTCCGGCCGAGCTCCCCACCTACATTTTGGAAGGTGGTGAGTAACCCCAGAACAAAATATTTATTTTATAGCTTACCTACATCAATTTTTCAAGTAGACTTAGTTTGAACTCTTATTTGCAAAGTTGAAAAAAGTTAGAAATTTTCTTATGGATTTGTTCCAGATAAATTCTTATTGATGAATTGAGCAAACCAATGGAAAATTTTGGACAATCCTTCTCACTGAAAATCCCATATGTGAATATAATAAAATTTTACTATATGAGATGTTATAATTCCTTTTAAATAATAGAATTTTTCTATATATTAATCTAATTTCGAAAGTATACTTATGTGTTATATGCATTCATGAAATGGTTTACCGTGCTAAAATTATGCATTTCCATCTTACTTTATATTATTGAAATTGATGACACTACTTTTCTACTTG
>JANHAO010019693.1:0-13126 GCA_026873985.1 Saraca asoca
ACTGAAATGTCATGTCAAATGTCTTTCCATATTTGCTTTAGGCCATACTTTCTCCTGTTTGCCATTTTTGGCCGTTGGTGTGGCAATACCGCTTGTTTGGAGCTGTTAGATGAAGATTTTGGCTAGATTTCATCTGGATTCTTCGAAGGACTGAGCGGGTCTATAAGTATCCTAAAGTATTATCTTCTTTGCCTCAGAAAACTTTTAATGGAGGAGGATGAAGAGCTGTTGAAGCTTTCTGGTGTCTTTGCTTCCGATGAAGCTTGTTGAGACTCGGATGGCCCGTTGCATGGTGGTGGGAGACACGGATGGGCTGTTGCACGTGGTCCCGTCATAGATCCTGGCCGAAGGGCTCTATGAGTTTCTCACGGTGGCTTCTGGCCACCTCCTCTGGCCGTCATTGGTAGTTCTACTACCTGGCCTGCTGACTTCTGGGGATGCTTTGGTTCTAACCCAGATAGGCACGACGACGGGGGAGTAAGCAGGAGGAACTGTGGGCTGCTACTCTAACGCTAGGAGCAGGCTTAAAGACTAGCCTTTTCCTCCATAGAACCATCACCTCACTTGTTTGAGGTTCATGGGACAGGTTCTTCTCCTTTTCGGATGTATGTAGCAAATACTCCGTGTATTGCTGTATGTGAATTGGTAATGATCAATGAGAACTTTTCTTTTAGCCAATCAGATGTTCTTTACTTTCTAGTCTACTCATCATTCTGTAAGTGAGCTACGCTTTGAGTGACTGTGAGTGTTGTATCCATAAGTGAGGATTATGAAACCCTTGCACGTGTGAGACGCCGATAGTACTAACATGATTCTAATTGCAGTGAGGTAGAGACCATTCGCTGAGTTTTTATTTTTTGAAGCCTCGGGGTAGGTTCAAGACCGTTGCACCCCCGGATGTTGCGAGGTAGGCTCAAGGCCACCGCACCCTCGGTTTAGTTTTTGTTGAGGCGAGGTGAAAATCGTTCATCGCAGTGGGAAGCTTGTAACGAGGTGAAAACCATTCATTATAGCGAGAGTGCTATGACGAGGTGAAAACCGTTCGCCGCAATGGGACGCTAAGAACGAAGTGAAAATTGTTCGTTATAGCGAGAGTGCTGTGATGAGGTGAAAATCGTTCGCCATAGTGGGACACTTATAATGAGCTAAAAACCATTCGTTGTAGTGGGAGTGCTGTGACGAGGTGAAAATCGTTCGCCACAGTGGGATGCTTATAACGAGGTGAAAATCGTTCATTATAACGGGAGTGCTGTGACGAGGTGAAAACCGTTCACCGCAGTGGGACGCTTGTAACGAGGTGAAAACTATTTGTTATAGCGGGAGTGCGAAGGGGGAGAATCTTCTCTCAATGGTGCTTGGCCAATCGGCAATTTATATTAACTTCAGAATATCTCGACTGGTACAATAAAGACTTAAAATATAGTCCTGATGGAGGGCTCAGGCTCCTGGGTGATAACTCGCTGGGCCCGCTGAGCACATCGTCCAGGTGGGTTTACCAAATAGTCTTGTAGGTGGCCTTTTCTGATGAGGCGCTCAATGGCATTTTTTAGAGCATGGCACTCTGAAGTGGTGTGCCCAGCCTCATTGTGATAGGCACAGAATCTGTTCTGGTCCCTAGACTCGGGGGGTGGTCTCATAGGCCAAGGTTTTCCAAAGTCCTTGTTATGCCTTTCTGTGGTGAAGATCTTGTCCTGTGTGTCCGACAGGATGCTGTAGCTTTCGAAGCGGCCACGGGGGCACTGAGGATTTGCTTTCTTCCTGAGGTGAGGAGTGGGGTGGTCAATATTCTTGCCATTCCTCTTTTTGTTTGTGGAGGGACCGCTGGGGCCCATTCAAGTTTTGAATTCCTTGACTTCGAAAGTTTCTTCCCACCTTATATGTTTCGTTGCCCAATCGTAAAATTCAGCGAGATCTCGTGCGGGAGACTTGTAGAGGCTCCTGTACAGTTTGTCGTCTTTGCGAAGCCCCGCTGAGATGGCTGTCAGAATTCCTTCTTCCAAGGGATTTTCCATGGAGTTGGATTCGTGTCTGAACCAGGCCACATAATCTTTAAGCAACTCTTCCTTGTGCTGGAAAATCATTGCAAGATGGCAAGGAGGCGCTAGTTGTTTCTTCAGCGCTCGGTACTGATTGACAAATTTTCTTTGACATTCCTCCCAGCTGCCAATACTGCGCACGGGGAGGCGACTGAGCCAAGCGCGAGAGGTTGCCCCTAAAGTGGCAAGAAAGATATGGCACTTTAACAGGGGTTCGACCGTTTGGAGGTCCATTTGTGTGTTGAATACATCTAGGTGGTCAATCGGGTCACTGTTTCCCTCATACAACGGGATGGCGGGCACCCTGAGTTTCTGCGGGAGAGGTTGCTTTTCGATCTCCATAGAAAATGGTGAGGTCTTCTTATGATGCGTTCGGTTGCCTTGAGGCTGTGAGCGCTCCTCAAGTAACTGCAACCTCCAGAGAACCTCGTCCATCACTGGGTGTGGATTTCCATGCTGGGGGATGGAGCTTTCGACGTGTTACGAGCCCCCCGACCGCTGGCTATTGCGGTCGCCATTGGTCTCTCTTCGAGCCTCCTCTTGAAGCTGTTGGAGTTACGCCATGATCTCTTCTTGTCTTTGGGCACTTTGTACTTGTGCTTGGGCAAGTGCTTTAATGGTCTCAGTCAAATCTTTGACTATGTTTTCCAAGGCCGATCGAGACTGGTCAGGTGTTTGCTCCTCACGCATCCCAGGCACGACAGTATGCTGAGATGTCGGGACTGTAGAGCTTTGAGTTGCTCTTCCTCGGGCCATTGCTGAACAGCAGTGGAGACTTCCAAGAGTGAATGATCTCCACAGATGGCGCCAAAAGATGTTGACGGTGAAATATGGTTTATGTAGGGGGAACCAAACTTCATCCAATAGGATGTAGAGTTCAAGAATCAATGCCACTCTTGAAGTGTTGTCAGGGATGGTTGAGAGGAAGAAGGAAAAGGAAGGATAGTATTTTTAATGTGGTTCGGCCAAATTCGGGCGGTATCGGACCTTACGTTTACGACAAAGATTTTATTGATAATCGTTAAGAGTTTTTATGTACAAGATTGGCCTCCTCCCCTTTGCTAACAAGGCAGTCCTATTTATAGAAGAAGTGGAGCAGACATGTATTAAATGCTAGCTGTAGTTGTGTTACATCAATTAAACGGGAAAAGACACTAAGAGGTCTACATCCGGCAATGGGCTGTGAAGCAGGCCTCCTTAAGCTGACAAGTAGGCTTTGTAGCTGCCATTATGTCAGGCAAAGTGCTCTACTAAGAGCTTCTCGGGGGGAGACATTTTAGGCTTGCCGCAGTGAGGGGACGAGAGCGAGGGGAGCGGTCGTTGATCCGATGTTTGAGCCCATTATCGCTGCGTCGCGTTCTTGTTGAGGCGTGGCCCTTCGGACCATGGTCGAGCGAGGCGATCGGGATAGGGCTTGGCGCCTACTACGCTCGTTGCTGTTTACCTAAGCTCCTGAAGGCTCTTTGCCGAGACACGAGGGCTAGTCCTCGAGTTCTCGGGGGCTCAGGGACTCATCTGCCCAAGGCTATTTTTAGTGTATAACACTCCCTTTCCTCTATTTTTCGCATTATTCTGATATTTTCATAACCAGATTACGATTTGAGTCCAAAAGAATAACACTCGTTGACTAGAATTTGGCATAATCGAATTCCACTGTTAACATTTAGGCACCATCTATGGGGACTCACCTATTTTTTGGTTAATTTTTTGTATTCTGGTTGATTTCTTATGTAGCTGCAATGGCCTAAGGAAGAGCCATCAAAACCTTAAATGCTCAGGTTGATCAGAGGAAGGTCATATCTCCATAACAAACTCCTCCACTGCTCCTATTATAGGTGTTGCTACTGGCTTACCCCTAACTAACTCTTGCCAACTTGCTACTATTGCCAATGGTACTGATGGAGCATAAACTTGGCTTTAGCACCAGGAGAGACTGGAAAATATGATGAAAGAACTGACCAAAGCAATTACAATATTAGCATAAGCACAAGCTCAAGGTGTATAAAGGTAGGCTAAGGTCGTTACACCCGAAAACATACACTAACAACAGCAAGCTGGATGTTCAAGCAGAGCCAACTAAGAGCAAACTACAGGTCACTGCTCGCGTGACCAGGAAAATGAAAGAAGCCACCAAGTCTCCAATCAGCAACTGAAGGGGAGGAGTTACTTTAGAGGGTGAAGCAATTAGAAGAGCACCCTCGAGCTTAGGGCAACGAAGGATGCTCCAAGGAATGGACTCAGAAGGTAGCTTGCACCCCCTTTTCATCTCACTACAATCTTTCAATGCAAGCATGAGTTGCTAAAAGATTACATTGCTTAGTTCAGGTGTGAGGTGAATAACATAGAGAAGCCCTCGAATAAAGCCATTCTAACTACAATCTCAATAGGGCTTCGTAGGGATGGGAAGCTATTTAAGAGTCTATACAAATCCCTAATAAGTACCCTTGGTGAATTTTATGAACAAGCTGACAAGTAGGTCAGATGAGAAGAGATTTTTGGTCAAAGCAAACCCGATCAAAAGAGTGAGGCATGCACCCCCGAACAGAGTAAGAAAAGGAATAACTCTGGTGATAGCAAAAATGGCCATGAGAATGGCTTTGATGGCTAGCCTGAAAAGAAAGCTAGAAATGAGTGCCCTCTATATCAAGCTCACCATGACAATTATAGTATCTTGTTGGACTCTCAAGATAGGATTTTCACCACACAGAGGCACAAAGAAGACTTCAGGATGCCCAACCTATCCAAGATTCCTTATAGGTAAAGAAACAAAAAAAGAGTTATGTGCCTATCACAATGAAGTTGGACATGGCACTTTGAACTGTCTAGCACTTAGTGACGCTATCGAGAACCTGATCAAGAGAGGTCATTTGTAAGATTACATGGTGCAGCCTTCAGGGTAGTGACCTGAGCAATCCTAGCGAGCCCTTGAGTGAGAATGGTCCCTCAAAGTAAGGACCATTTACTAATGTTGTAATGTACTTTAGAAGTTAATAAGAACATTTCAAATTTCTATGTTGGTCTTTAAATGAATTCTTTGCAAAGTATTATGGCAAAAAGCAAGTTGTCCTTAGTACTAGTGGGATCAACCACCCATTAGACAACAAAGGTCACCACAGTGTAGCTTTCATGTGACCTAGGTACTTGTACTTTTCCAGGGCATAACTCTCTTGTGACTTAGGCACCCACTTCACAAAGGCACAGCTTTCATGCGACCTTCATCCATTGCCAACTGATGAGTTGAGGGCCCCCGGCCTTATTCTAGTATTCATTGCCAACTTCGACCTCTGGTCCAATTAAGGCATGGAGACGCTCAAAATATACTCATTGCCAACTACAACCTTTAGTCCAATTGAGGTATGGAGATACTCAAAATAAACTCATTACCAACTATGACCTTTGGTCCAGTTGAGGCATGGAGATGCTCAAAATAAACTCATTGCCAATGGCAACCTCTGGTCTAGTTAAGGCACTATCGCACTCAAAATATCCACAGAGTTTTTGTTGATTGCAGCATTTGGTCTAATTGAGGCACACATATCCTTTTAAGCCATACTTTACTAGCTGAGATCCATTTATATGTTATTATTTGCAATCTATACAAATCTTGGCTAATGTTCACTCACCGAGGTCAATTAACTTACCTTATGTATGTTTTATCTAATGCTCTATTCAGCTGTGCCTTACAAGAACTTATCCATGCAATTTCTTGTAACTTGTTAGGCCTTTAGCATATCAAAGCCTCATTCTATCAAGGAAGATGAACACTCGAGATGAAACTTAGGCAGTAGTCCAAGAGACGATGTGCCAAATCGAGCTTTTGCCAACAGAGTTACAGCTCCTAATCCACAGAGTGAATTGCAAGCTAGGGGGCTAATGTTATATGTGTTTTTTGACACCATGAAATGGGCTAGCAAAAGCCCACAAAGAGGTAAAGTCCAGCAAAAAGAATCCCAGCTCGCCTGACCACGAGGTCACTAAGCAAAGGCACTCGATCGTAGGTTGTGAGCTCAAGTAGCAAAGCAAGGGCTGAAATGGAAGCCTGGCTCACTAAGGAATGAGCCCTGATTCTTTAATCGAGTGAGATCACCTCAGCCTTCTCCTAGAGGCATACTCCAACAATACCCAAGGGTGAGACCCAACTTACAGGAGCTTCGAGTCACCCAGCACAAGCTCAGGTCACCAAGTGAGCGATCCGGGCATAGGAACTGAATGCTGAAGTCTCATTAGCCAGAGTCTTGCCTATAGGCATGTTTCCTAAGCTGATAAAAAGTTGTCTTGCATTTATTACCCAGTATGATTGATGTAATAGATTAGCAACTTGTAAAATTACAATTATAACCTCCTAGCCTCTATAAATATAAGGAGGGAATGCACTGTAAGCTAGGTTGAAAAGAGACATTGTAACTCTGCTGAAATTTTGTCGAAAAGCAATAAAACTCACTGTGGACATAGGGACCGGTACTACCTGATTTTAGCTGAACCACATTAAAAATCTTTTGTGTTCTTGCTACTCTTCCTCTCCTTCCTCTATTTTTTATGTTATTCTAATATTTTCATGACCAGATTATGGTTTAAGTTTAAAAGAACAACACTGGTTGACTAGGATTTGGTATAACCGAATTCCACTGTCAACACTAAGGGTATGTGAAGACAAAGTAAATCATGTATTCAAAGTAATATCTCATATGTATAATTTTTTTTTATCAAGATGAAACATTATCTTCATGCAATGCTTAAGCTTTGGAATAATTTCACCTTTTCTTTCAATAAATATCAAATAAAGTAACACAAGAGGTTTAAGAATTTGATACCTTATCCTTCACAATGAAAAGATGATAGTTTATTTTACTTCCAAATTGAAAATGATTTATTCAAAAAGGATGTTGAACATTCAACTTGTGCACTTTCTAAGTCTTTAAAAGGTTTGAGAATTTGATACCTTATCATTTTCAATTTGGAAGTCACAAGAAGTTAAAAAGTCAAATGCCTTAGATATTTTGGCATTATGTAATTTATTAAGAGTATGTAAGTCATCATAACAAGGACTAGTTTTAGAATTAGAATTATATACCTCCAAGTCTTTTTGAATCATAGAGCATGATTCTTTAATTTGAAACTTAATTTTCTCTTCTTTGGAACTATCTTTTTCTTTCTCTTGGAATTCTTCATTAGAAGGCATTGAACACATTTTGCACTTTTGTACATCCTCTTGAAGATTTTCCTTGACAGTATCTTCCTCTTTTTCCTTTTCCTTTTCATTCTCAACATAAATGCTTTTATTAATGAAATATTATTATTAAGATAAAAAGTACTATGAGGATTCCAAATTTCTTTTGCATTAAAGCATTTAGAGATTTTAGCATAAGCGTCATCATTCAAACTACGAAGCAAAATTTTGATAACTTTAATGTTCAAAGCAAACTTCCTTTTATAATCATCATCCCACTCACTCCTTGGTTTGAAGGTAAAATCATCCTCAATAATATTCCATGAATATAAATCTAACGCTTGTAAAAAAGCACTCCATTTTTCCTTTCCAAACCTTAAAATAAGAACCATCAAAGAATGGAGGTCTACAAATATCAACATATTCAAATATTGGAGATTTTGAAATATCCAAACTTTCTTTTAGAGAGGTGCCTTCAATGGTTGCCATAGATCCACTTAAGGCAATTAAGTCTTTTATACAAGAGCTATAGCTTTGGTACCAATCGTAGGACAAGGCAACCCACATTTAAGTGAAGGCAAATTGAATGTTTTCAAAACTTTCACAATTTTTAAAATTCTCTTTGAAAATCTTTTGATTTTGGAAAGCCATGGAATAGTTTTAAATTCAACAACCCAAGAGAACTACAATGTTGATGTTTTCACACAAAATATAACAAATTAAAGTACTTGTACAAAGTAACTCATTCAATTATACATAGACAATGTATCAATAAGCACATATATGAAGGATATTACTCTTTCAAGCATACCAACATCTAAGTAACAACATAAATAATGAAACACAAAATATTCAACAAATTTCAACAATAAAAATAGAGCATGCCAAATTCTCAATCATTAACAACAAAGAATGAAAAGGACTAACAATTTCA
This sequence comes from Saraca asoca, assembly GCA_026873985.1. Classification (NCBI taxonomy): domain Eukaryota; kingdom Viridiplantae; phylum Streptophyta; class Magnoliopsida; order Fabales; family Fabaceae; genus Saraca; species Saraca asoca. The sequence continues at coordinate 8,138 of JANHAO010019693.1, forward strand.
AGCAATTAGCAGAACACAGACTTAGATAAACAATTTTAACAAAAGCAAGATAAACAACAATATAAATTGCTGGTAGATAAAAAGAGTAGGGAAAGAGGAATCGAACACAAGCTTTATAATGGATCCCATCAAAAACCCATCTTCAAGGTGTACATCCACTTCCAAACTCAAACCAAGCTTGAACCTACTAAAAAATAGTCCCTCCAAGTTTAGAGTAGGCATATGGAGAAGCCTTTACAGTGACTACTAAACCATATGTTATGAAAAATGGATCTAGGCATTAAGTATGTTAATCAAAAGTATTAAATATGCGCAATGGAATTTTAAAATTTTTTTCCAAACTTGAATTATATTGTTTACTAATTAATTCATAAAGCAACATATAATTCAAATCAATCTTAAAGTAACAATTTAAATTATAACTTCTTGAGAATTATTCTTGGAATCCTCAGTCTCTGAATCTAAATTAGATCTCTAAGCAATTCTAGAATAAGCCATATGATCAAGTTCTCCGAATTGTCTTCAAGCAAACCCTTTAGATTTGATCTCTAATACCAATAGTAATCTACATGAACCAATTGATTCAAAACCTCCACCAAGTTTACATAACAGGTGGAGTAGAAAAATTAACCACTTAGCTTAAGATATGCTAGCTCTCTACGGAATCACAAATTCACTTAGACAAGGTTGGTGTTTAAGGGCAAAGAGGAGATGAGAAGTGAGATCACAAAAGAGTCAGGTGAATAACACATGTTATAGCGTTGATGTTTTTGTGTTATTACACAGTTATGTTTTTAGGGTTGGCATCTCATTCCTTTGAATATAAGAGATTGGAGCATAAGAGTGGGGAGCAAGCATAAGTGGTGCACAAGTTAAGGTTTCCTCTTGTTAGTATTATGTCCACTCATCAAATGGATGGGCTACACAAGTGTCACGGCTCAGTAGCTCTATAGTCAAAACTATGTAGTGCATGATGCCAACTTCTGGCCAACATGCCAACCTTCCTATAAATTTAAGCCACACTCGGATAGTTATTTAAGGTGTTGATGATTTTGTTGCCCATACAACCAAAATCCCATGCCTAACATGTCCGCAAGCCAACATAAGCGTATAGTCGAAGCATTTGTACATACTGAATCTCAAAGGACGTGCCACACAAGAAGCCTCTAGTGCATATCGAGAAAGGACTTTTTAAAAATAAGAGAGGAATAACTCCATTTTATTAATATATGCCTCATTATATAGTTTTAAGTGTGTAGAGGGAGTATCTCTAAACTCCACACTCTGATCCCTAGCCTAAGTCATAATGCCCACTAGTCACCAACTCGCCCTAGGAGTAAATATACTTTTTGTGAGCTGACATAAGGCCTTTTCTTGAAACTTTGGGTTGAGATTTTGCACCATTTTATATGGACGTGAAGCTAAAGATGTATAGAACACAACATGTGCTTCTCGACTCACAATGGACAAGCAAACCCTACCAAAATTACAAGAATACCCCTAAAACAGGGAAAATCAGAAAAATAGTATATAAGTCAAATTACTCCCAAATTTGAGCCACAAGGCCTTTATAACATGCTTGATTTTTTCCATATAGTTTCATGTCAAATTGAGCATTTTTTCCCCTTAAATTGTTCACAAGGCTTGTTCACAAGTTAGCCTTGTGACATTCTCCCCTACCTAGAAAATATCAATGCCTTCATTGATGTCTCAATCTGATATAGCTCCCGTGAAAGTCTTTAGCCTACTCTTCTTGGGTTACTCCCTTAAACTCTTTATAAGGGTCTTCAGCTAACTCCTTTGAGCTATTCCCTTGACCACCTCCAACTTGTCTCTTTAAACTAACATCACTTAAGAACTTTCGAAAAGATGGCACCCTTAACCTGACATAGCATTAGGATAGTCTTTTGCTCATCAACTCCTCCCTCAACTTCCTTTTATCTTGTCTCTTTGAGCTAGTTCCATCAAAACTATGCTACCTGTGTAGACTTGAACGAGTTTCCTTTGAAACTCAAGAATTTTGTTGCCTCCATAAACTTCAGATAAGTGTCATCTAAATCTCAAGAACTTTTGTTGCCTTAATAAACTTCAGGGTGAGTCTCCTTTGAAACTCAAGAACTTTGCTGCCTTTGCAGACTTTAGGATGAGTCTCTTTCAAAACTCAAGAACTTTGTTTCCTCCACAGACTTTCAACAAGTTTCCTTCGAAACTTGAAAATTTTACTGCTTTTGCAGGCTTTAGGGTGAGTCTTCTCCAAAACTCAAGAACTTTGTTACCTTCACAAACTTTAAATAAGTCTCTTTCAACACTTGAAAATTTTGCTGCCTTCATAGACTTTGGGATGAGTTTCTTTGAAACTCAAAAGTTTTGCAACCTTCACAGACTTTAGGATGAGTCTCCTTTGAAACTCAAAATTCAGCAACCGGTGCTTATCTCACTACTTATATAGCTTACATGCATACTATTCTGCAATTTGTGCTTGCCCCACTATTCTACAACTTGCCTGCACACTATCCCGTATAGCTTCTGATTTAACTTGCTAACTCTGTAACTCTCAATTTAACTTACCACTTCTATATCTCTTAATTTGGCTTTCTACATTTATAGCTCTTTGTTTGGCTTGCTACCTCTATAGCTCTTGGTTTAGGTTGGTACCTCCATACCTCTCAGTTTGCTACCACTATAGCTTGTGCACCTATTTAGTGTTCAAAATTCTACTACCAGAGATGCCCCACATCCAATGTCCCTTACACCAATTGAGACACAAGATTGATCGCTTAGTTCCAAGGTTAATTGAATTGGGTTCGATAATCCCTCACACTTCACTATGCCCTTTGATCGGATCCTATGATCCTCTTTGAGTTAATACCCTCAGGCAACTCAACTATCACAACCCTTCTAGAGTTAATGCTTGTCTAGCACCATGGTCCTCATAACCTCTCTTACATTTGCACTCTCTAGTGTTAGCTTTATGGAGATGATACATTCTTGTATCGCAGCCCTCTCAACCACTCCTATGAAGATCGATGCCCTCTAGCACTTCTTATTTGACATCCTTTGATGTTTAGGTTACCACAACCTATTTTGAGCACATCCTCTAATGGCTCCCTAACTTTTTCTTGCAAAGGGGTTAAGTGTAAAGTAGTCCGTCACTCTAGCTTGAGCAATTACATGCTTGTACATTAGTACTTGTGAGCTTCATGGTCATTGCCGCAAAGTCCATCTTACAGCCATGTAGTGCACAATAGATCTCTCCGGAATCATCTCATTCCCCTCCAGGTTTACTCCTTGACTTAAATGTGATCATGCCTTTTGACATAATCTTGGACTTTGTTCACTGGATTCACCCATTCATTGCATCCATTTGGATGTTTTATCCTTTTGACATGATTTTGTACTTTTCTAATAAGATTAGTTTGTTTGACATATCACTAAAGATGTGCTATCTCGTAGGATGTGTCAAATACTTATTGTGGTCATGCTCTCTAGCATGATCGTGGCTTTACCCTTTTGGCTCCGTCAACAATTCATATTGTCCCTCATGGACATGGTCAAGCTTTCTCTATAAGACCAAGGCTTCTCTCGGGGCTTCCTCCTACTGGATAAGCTAATAATCAAGCACTAATACTAATTGCCATGGGTTGGTAACTCTATAGTCAAAATCGTGCAACACATGATGCCAACTCTTGGCTAACATGCCAGTCTTCCTATAAATTCAAGCCATACTTGAATAGATATTCGGGGCATTGAGGATTTTGTCACCCATACAACCAAAATCTCATGCACAATATGTCCACAAGCCAACATGAGTGGGTAGTTAAAGCAGTAGTATATACCGAGTCTCAAAGAATGTGCCACACAAGAAGCTTATAGTGTATATCGAGAAGGGACTTTTTAAAAATAAAGAGATGGATAACTCTATTTTAATAATATATGCCTCATTACATAATTTTGAGTGTGTAGAAAAAGTATCTCTAAGCTTTACACTCTGATCCCTAGCCCGAGTCATAATGCCCATTAGTCATTGACTCACCCATCAAGAACATTCTGAGCAAAAGACTAAATGACAAGAGTAGACATGCTTTTTGTAAGTTGACATAGCACCTTTTCTCGAAGCTTTGGGTTGAGATTTTGTATCATTTTATATGTACGTGAAGTTAAAAATGCAAAGAACATGGCCATATGCTTTTTGACTACATTGGACAAGTGAATCCTATCAAAATTATAAGAATACCCCTAAAACAAGGAAAAATCAAAAAAATAGTACACAAGTCAAATTGCTCCCAAATTTAAGCTACAAGGCCTCCATACCATGCTTGATTTTTCCACAAAAATTTCATGTCAAACTGAGCATGTTTGCCCCCTCAAATCATTCACAAGGCTAACTTGTGACAACTAGCCATGTAGTCCTCTTGGCCCAAAGAGTCCACACTTCTTGATTGGGCCATAATGAGTCCAAACTTATTAACCTCATGCTTCCCTTTTTGTGTCTAATAAGCTCGATCACTTTGCTATGATTTCAAACTTATAAACTCTTTTATGTAATTATTCTTAAATTATTTTAATTCATTAATTAAAATAACTTTCCACTTAAGGAAGCATTCCTCCACTTATGATCTCCTCATGGGTTAATATAAATATTCCCCCAACATTTAGTTATTAGCAATGAAAATTTACTACTATTTAATAATTATAATCTCTATTAGAATTATTAAATCATTGATTAATTAACACTTTTATTCACATTAAAACAATTAATTAATCATTTCAATTTTTCAAGATGTTCACTAATTCAATTTTAAATTCACAATATTTTGCATTCTAATTTTTCTTTTGACTTTAAATTAAATGGATTCTATTGTATGTGACCCATTAGGTTTTCATGCATATTGGCAATGAATTTATTTATAAGCTCAATTGAATTAAAACTCCTTTTAATTCAAACACAATTTTCCTAAATTATAAAAATTAATTCATAGATCATGATTG
>JANHAO010019694.1:0-13123 GCA_026873985.1 Saraca asoca
CACAACTTTTGAATCGAAATTAAAAGAAATAAAGTCATAAAAACAGTAACATGTGTCATCAAATCACTTAAAAATATATGTTAGCTTGCAATATTTACGTTGAAAAATGACAAATTTATGTCCATTTTAATTGTGGATTTTACATAAATTCTGCCCCATATAATAGAATTTAATTGTAAATGTAAGTGAATGCAGACGGATGAAGAAAAAAAGTCATAAAAGAAGTAATAAGTGTCACCGAGAATGTTTTGTTAGAATGCAATATTTATGTTGAAAAATGATAAATCTACATTCATTTTGGATGTAGATTTTGCATAGAGTCTAATATATGTAGTGAAATCTTGTTGTAAATGTGAGAAGATATGGATGTATATAGATAATAGATGTGAGTGTAATATTATTGATTTATGTAACATTTGAATAAAAAAAGAGTTGATGTCCAAATTCGTCCCTGAAAAATATGCATAATATTAAATTAGTTATAAATTTTATACTAATATCAATTGAATCTAATTCTATTTAAATTGATATCAAGTTAATTTTGCCGTTAATACTTTTATTTGCTTTTCCAATTTCAAATTTCAAATCATCAAATTCATCCATAAAAAATAAATATTACATCAGATTAATATTCAACTTTAAATTAACATCAATTGAGTATTTCAGTTAATAAGTTTGTATGGATATTAAATCAATCAAAATTAATTCTGAGTTGGACAATTTCAAAAATGAAAATATTAAGATTTTTCTTTTGTAAACTTCCTAAATTTTCCAAACTCTTCCTTCTCCTAAAAAACTTGTATAGCTGTGAAACCATTAGCAAGTTTGCGGCTATGAATTTATTTAAATTCTGAGCCTCGTCTCTTCCACGAAGCTCCCTTATTTGATTGAGCTTTAATCATTAAATCTACCAACAAAATCTAAATTCAATATTAGAACTTAGATGCCAAATTCAACAATGGATCTTAGGTAGCTTCTTTCTGACTTTGAGCTTCTTCTCTGCCATAGAATCTTCTCTGTCACCATCAATTTCTTCTTCAAGACAGGTTTTTTCTTCTCGAGCATCTTCTCAACTTTAGATGCCATTCGGAATTGAAATTTGGGGAATCTGGAAACTAGGTTTACAAGAACAAAGTTTTGATAATTTGATTCTCAAATAAGATTTTTCTTTTCATAATTTCAAAATTTCGTATTTGAATAGTTTTAAAATTTTAGTTTCTAAATCAACTATTCCATATAGGACCAAATAAGACCATATAATTTAAAAAAAGTTGTCATCTACAAAAGTAAATAGAAGTATTAACGATAGGATAATTTGATGTTAATTAAATAAATTGGATTAAATTAATATTACTATAAAATTCAGGAATATTTTAACGTCATGTGTATCTTTTAACAATAAATTTGGGCATTAACTCATAAAAAAATTATCAAAAGGTATAATATCATTCATGAAACTCTTCGAGTAGCAAAGCTGATTGACGAAGTGATGTAAAGCTAGAAAGTAACTTGTAAACACAACAAGGTTAGTTATACATGATGGAACTAGTCTGTTGAGTATGCTCCAATAATCAAGTCAATATTTTAGCAGAGTTCCAGTAGTGTAATCAAGATGATTTGAAAAAAAGATACCTACTGGTATATATAGGTGTCAAATGTATTAATTAGCGTGCTCTTGAATGAATGGGGTGCTACCATGTGTTTGCAGTATATTAGTAACGTCAGCGAGATTTCCACCAAGCAGTTGTTAGTGTCGTTGTTCATGTAGGCTTGAATCACACTTTTTATCATATGTTGTCTAAGTAATTATTTCACCAAACTCTCATTTGATTAAGTTTTGTACTTTGGTTGATTGACTGGACATGATTGGTCAATCAACAAAGTTAAATTATGTGTAAAAATTGATTCCTCAACTAGTTCCGATTGATTGACTTAAATCAATCGTTTGGAGACCACAAACTATTTTAGATTGTATTAATTCAAAATAAATAAATAAAATAAAAAATACTCAAAATTTCCCGTTATTTTTGCTCCTGCACAAAATCATTAGGTGCAAAGACAACAAAAGTCTTATATGGCAATTGATGGGGATTTGGGTTAAAGTCTTATAGAAATTTCTTTTATTAAAATGATGCATGTCAATAAAAAATTAGTGAGATCTAAAATGATGTAACATCCATGGAAATTAGTTAATTTAACTCTATAAAATTGGCCCAACAACATGTGTACAACTGGGTGATGCGACATTCTTCATTTTTATCAAAGTTTCCACCAAAGATTACAACTTTTATGATTTTTTTATAGTTTAAATAAAAATATGATAATGTTATACTAGCTTTAAATGTAACAAATGCATAAAGATTGTAATTCCGTCAACAAAGCTGCAATACAATTTGAACTTTTATATGAAAAAATATAAGTTATTAAAAACTTATAAAATATTTGTATGAAATTTACAAGTGGATCACTTGCAGTATGTCGACGGTAGTTTGACATAAAACAACATTCAATTCAATGTTGTATGCCTTTTTAAGACAAATCCATTTCCTTTTCTTTTGCCTCGTTAAAGTTGTACAACCTTGAAAGAACAAAATGAATCAACAAGAATCAGCCATTTATGTCTTGACCAAAAACAAGAAAAAAGAAAAGTGTTGGAAGCCTGTTTGATTTCCGCTTTTTCCTTTTCTAAAATCACCGATTTGAATTATTAAATATTTAATAAATTTAAAGATAATTATGTCAATTTAAAGTTATTAAAACAATTCATTTTTAAAATTTACAAAAACGGAACTTTTCAAACTACGCCTCAACCCATCTCTCTCTCTCTCTCTCTCTGCTAGTTTATCCTTTTATAACTTCCCCTACCTTCACATAACGATATTTAATTAATAAATAAAAAAAATCCTTTAATGATATCAAAGGATTAATATTTCTTTGTCATATGTTTACATGATTTTCTGTTTAGGGTTTAGGGCTTCTTATTTTTGGGTTAAAAAGTATTTATGTAATCTGTATTCATATGATTTCTGCATCTTTACTATCTGTATCAATTGCCATAAAACTTGTTCTGTATTCAACTTGTTTTGATTTTTGTATTTGGTATCAAAGTGAACCAACTTGTTTTGTATTTGTTCTGTATTGAACCAACTTGTTTTGATTTACTTGTTCTGCTACGCCAGTGACATGGAAGACATGAAGAAGCCAGTATTATAATGTATATAAAACTCAACTTCAGTAGTATTAGCCCTTCTAAAAGAGTTGCCATTTTTCTGAAATCCATTGGTGGCAATGTATATAAAACTCAACTTTTTGTAGTTTTTTACAACAGTTTATGGAGCATTCTTAAATTTTTATCACTTTTAACTATTTAGTATTCTTAAGTATATTACTAACAATCTGAAAATTTTTGTAAGTTGCTGATTGAACTGGCTCTATATGATTTCTGTATGATCTTAGGCAAGTAGCTAATTTATTGAAATGCTAATTTATAACAATAATTTTTCTATATCAAGATAGCTATATCAATGGATGTCCAAGTCGAGGGACATAGGAAAAGACTTCTTGTTGTGAATGGGCTTTGTACCGGTTCTAGATAACTATATCGACTTCATGATGGAAATGTCAAGAAATACAAAGAGCCCTTGCATATTTCAAAAGGATTAATCACAAGATTTAAAGCTAAAAAGATCAAGAAGTTTCTCTAAGGATTAATTCAAGATATTTGGAGCCAACATGAGAAAGAAAGTTTAGAAAGACTATACGAATGTGTCATTTGTATTAGTGCCACATCATCACCTTGAAATTGCACCACATCAATAGCATTTTAGTTTTTGGCATTTTAATTAAATTATGACATTTTATTTTGTAGTCACTTTTTAAAGCATTTCATTTGGTCCTTTTAAGGTGCTGAATGTTTTTATTGGGTCTTAGTTTTGGACCTATTTGAAACCTTTTTATGCAGCCTTTTCTTTAGGTTTTCTTAAGAGTTATGTAAGAAGGCTTGTTCCTTATGCTAAAAGGCAAATTTCAAATGAATAGAAACAATAGTCATCCTTATGATCTTTCTCCCTTTGGTTCTTGAATGAACTATTTGACTTATCAAAGAAATTCAATCTTTATGGGGTCTTCTATCATTTATCACTCCCTTTCTACCTTTTCTAGAGTGTGGCGTGAATATCTTTTTATACTAAGGTTTGTGTCTCTTTATAAGTGTTGGGTTGAGGTTTTTTTCTTTGTTTTTGAAATTTGGGACGATTCTTGGCAATTTCAGATTGTTTGTGGGTTTCGTAAAGACATTGATCTTACGAGGTTTGCATCATTTGGTATTTAGAGTTTTAAATTCCCAATTTTCAGGTTATCATTTCAATTTTTTTCCTTCTCTTTTCTAGACTATTTTGCTTTTTTTTTTAATGCATTTTTCGGTTTGAATAGTTTTTGCATAATTGTTTTAAAAGAAAGAAAGAAAGAATCAATATATTTATAAAAAAACAAAAAAAGGAGAAAATTCTACAGCAAAATTATTAAAAATTGACACCATTCATTGGAACAAAAAAAAAATAATTAGTATCCAATTTGGGTGAGTGAATAATCAATGTCATAAACAGCCAATTTCCATTGTCTTCATTGGGTTTGCCAAAATTTTTCCTTTTCCTCATGAATTTTGGTCTTATTAATTGGTGTCCAATTTGGATGAATGAATAATCAATGTCATGGGCAGCTAATTTCCATTGTCTTCATTGGGGTTGCCAATTTTTTTTCCTTTTCCTCACAAATTTTGTTCCTAATCTTTGAATTTTTGTGAACCTAAATTGCTACATTTGTTGAATTTTATTGGCTGTGTCTCTTTAGTTCTTAAAGAATCACAATAGGGAAATTAAGAGCATTGAAAGACAAGAGTGTGTGCGCATGTTAGAGGGTAAAAACCATAACTTAGAGTGCAAACACAAGCATGAAAGTCTTCCAAATCAAGTGAGAAGAGTATTGTTGATGAGGACTTGTTTATCTAACGCTTTATTGTAGGAACTTTTTTCAAAATGTTAGGGGGTGATGGAGATAATAGCTTTCGACCCGATAATATCATGTTCACACTGAGGGCTGTGTAACAACAATTTGAAAGATTTAATGTGAGATTTGATGAGTTGGATGAAAGAATTAGAAGAGTTGAAAATAGACAACCATAAGGAAACCAACGTGAAAGGAGAGATAGGAGACAAAATGACTACCAATAGAGGATTTAAGCAGTGAGAAGGAATGGTACCAATCTTCTAAGTGTGAAAGGAGTGAAAAAAGAGGTGGTAGGAGAAATATGAGAAGAAAAGTTGCTAGACAAATAGGAGATATAGTTGATGCAAATCTTGATAACATCAAAATGAAAATTCCTTTATTTCAAGGAAAGAATGATCCTAAAGCATATCTAGAGTAGGAAAAGGAGGTTAAACTGATTTTTTATTGTCACAATTATTCTAAAGAGAAAAAAAATAGAGCTTGCTATAATTGAATTCTTAGATTATGCCATTATTTGCTGGAATCAGCTTGTGCTGAATAGCAAAAGAAACCATAAGAGACCTATTGAGACCTGAGAAGAAATGAAAGCTATTATGAGAAGAAGATTCATCCTTAATCACTATTATAGGGAATTGTACCAAAATTTGTAAGGCCTTACTCAAGGATCTAAAAGTGTTGAAGACTATCATAAAGAAATGGAATTTGTTATAATTAAAGACAATGTTAAGGAAGATCAAGAAACTATAATGGCTAGATTTCTTCATGGGCTGAATAGACGTATTGCTAATGTGGTGGAACAATAGCATTATGCAAAGTTGGAAGATATGGTACATATGGCTATGAAGGTAGAGAGACAACTTAAAAGGAAAATTTTTTCAAAATATAGGCAGAATTCAAGTCCCTCTTAGAAATCTAATTGGGATAAGAAGTTTAAGAAGAAAGATGAAAAAGCTAATGTCAAAGTTGAATCCTCATCAAAAGCTAAAAGAGAAGATCCTAAAGGTAAGGGCAAGGTTGCAAGCTAACAAAAGCAAAAAATCACTAAATATTTTAGATGTTTGAGACATGGCCACTATGCTAATGAATGTCCAAACAAGCGAGTGATGGTGATGAAAGAAAATGGAGAGATAGAGTCTAAAAGTGAATTTGATAGGGGCAAATCAATGTCTAAAATGGAAGAGAATAGTGAGGGAGTAGAGTTTGCTATTGAAGGTGAAGCATACAAGCTAAAGGGAAGAACGAAAAGCAAGAAGAAAGCATTTTCCATACAAGATGTCACATCAAAGGAAAGGTTTGCAATTTAATTATTGATGGTGGTAGTTGTACTAATGTTGCTAGTATTGTTTTGCTAAAAAAATTGAATTTGCCTACTTTGAAACACCCAACTCCTTATAGATTGTAGTGGTTGAATGATAGTAGAGAAGTTAGGGTGATAAAGCAAGTGTTAGTTCCATTTTTCATTGGTAAGTATCACGATGAAATTCTATGTGATGTTATACCTATGAATGCTAGTCATTTGTTGCTAAGAAGACCAAGGTAATATGATAGGCGTGAGACCCATGATGGGTTCCTAAATAGGTATAACTTTGTGATGAAAGGCAAACATGTAACTCTTGTACCTTTAACGCCAAAATAAGTGTTTGAAGATCAAATGAAAATGCAAAAAGATGGAAAGAAGAAAAAGAAGGAAGAGAATGCATGTTATTAAAAGAAAGAGAATGGCTGTGAGGAGAAAGAGAAAAAAATAGAGTTAAGAGAAAAGCCAAAAAAGTTCAAAGAAAAATTAAGTATGTTTGTAAAAGCAAGTGATATAAGGAGTGCTTTCTATGCTGGTAGGCCAATGTTTGTACTCTTATACAAAGAAACCTTCGTGAGCATTAACAAAGCTGAATTTGTTTTGCCAAGTGCTATTGAATCTATTTTGCTAAAATTCCAAAAGGTTTTTCCAAAAAAAAAAAGTCTAAGTGGATTACCACCTTTGAGATAAATAAAACATCAAATTGACTTCATTCTTGGGACTTCAATCCCAAATTGCCTAGCTTGTAAAACCAATCCCAAAGAAACTAAGGAGATTCAAAAGTAAGTGAAAAATCTTATGGCAAAAGGATACATTAAAGAAAGCATTAGTCCATATGTCGTTTCAATTTTATTGGTGCCTGAGAAAATGGAACTTGGAAGATGTGTTAACTGCCAACCTATCAATGAAATTACTGTAAAGTATAGACATCCCATACTTAGGCTAGATGATATGCTTGATGAATTGTATGAATCTTTTATACTTTCTAAGATTGATTTGAAAAGTGGATATCATTAAATTCATATAAAAGAATATAATGAATGGAAAACTACATGCAAAACAAAACATGATTTATATGAGTGGTTAGTTATGCCATTTGGTTTGACTAACACATCTAGTACCTTTATAAGGTTAATGAATCATATTTTACGTGTTTTCATTGGTAAGTTAGTTGTTGTCTACTTTAAGAATATTCTTGCATATAGAAAAAGTGTAAATAAGCATGTTGACCATTTGAAATGTGTGTTGCAATTTTTTAGGAATGAAAAATTGTATGCTAATTTTAAGAAATGTTCATTTTGCATGGAACAAGTTGTATTTCTAGGTTATGTTGTGAGTGACAAAAGGATAGATATGGATGGAGAAAAGGTTAAGGCAATTAGAGAATGTTCCACACCTAAATTTGTTAGTGAGATTAGGATTTTTCATGGTTTGGCTAACTTTTATAGGAGATTTGTAAAGGATTTTAGTACTCTCATTACACCATTGACTAAGTTGGTAAAGAAGAATGTGGGGTTTAAATAGGGAGAAGAGTAAGAAAGAGCTTTTAATTTGCTTCAAGGGAAGTTAAGTTCTACACCTTTACTTGCTTTGCATGATTTTACTAAAACTTTTGAAATTGGGTGTGATGCCTTAAGTATTGGTATTAAAGCTATTTTGATGCAAGAAAAGTGTTCGATTGCTTATTTCAGTGGGAAGTTAAATAGAACAACTCTTAATTACCCTACCTATGACAAGGAACTCTATGCTTTGGTTTGGGCTTTAGAGACATGACCATACTATTTGTGGCATAAAAATTTATTATTTATATTGACCATGAATCTTTGAAGCATTTGAATGGTCAAGAAATGTTGAACAGGAGACATGCCAAGTGGATGGAATTTAATGAGACATTTCTATATGTCATCCAATATAAGCAAAGTAAAGATAATGTGGTGGTTGATGCGTCTCGCAAATATACCTTTATCTTTACTATGTATGTCAAATTGTTGGGTTTTGAATAGATTAAGGATTTGTGTGTAAATGATCATGATTTTGTTACAATTTATAGTGCTTATAAGAAAACGGATTTTGGAAAATTTTATAAGCATAATGGGTTTCTATTTAGAAAAAAAAGATTTTGTGTGCTTAAAAATTCATTAAGAGATTTGCTTGTTAAAGAAACCCATGGTGGTCATTTGATGGACATTTGATATTAAGAAAACTCTGGATATTTTAAATGAACACTTCTTTTGGCTTGGTATAAAACATGATGAGGAAAAATTCTGGAAATTGTATCACGTGTAAAAAGGTTAAGTCTAGAGTCATGCCACATAATCTTTATACCCTACTTTTCATTCCTATTGCACCTTAGATTGACATATCTTTAGATTTTGTTTTGAGATTGCCTTGGTCTAAAAAGGGAAGAGATCCTATGTTTGTTGTTGTGGATAGGTTTTCCAAGATGGGGCATTTCATCCCATGCCACAAAACTAATGATGCAACAAATATAGCTAATCTTTTCTTTAAAGAAGTGGTAAAATTATATGGAGTGCTTAAAAGCATTATGCCGGACAGAAATGTGAAATTCCTAAGCTACTCTTGGAAGGTCTTATGGGGCAAATTAGGGACTAAGTTATTGTTTTCAATAACTTGTCATCCACAAACTGAGGTAGTATATAAAACTTTAATTACTTTATTATGATTTGTCATACAAAAGAATTTGAAAAATTAGAAGGATTGTTTGCCTCATGTTGAGTCTACTTATGATAGAAGTGTCCATTTTACTACTCATTTTTCACCATTTGAGATTGTTTATGGCTTTAATCCGCCAACCTCTTTAGATTTGGTATCTTTACTTGTTGATGAGCATGTTACCTTAGATAGAAAAAATGGCAAAATTAGTACAAGAATCGCATAAACAAGTGAGAGAAAATATTAAAAAAAGAATTGAACAATGTGTCCAAAAGGCAAACAAAGGGTGAAAAAAAATTGTATTTGAAACTGGTGATTTGGTTTGAGTACACATGAAAAAAGAAAGGTTTCCAGCTTAAAAGAGAACAAAATTACATTTAAAGGGAGATGGTCCATTTTAAGTACTTGCAATAATCAATGACAATGCTTACAAATTTGATCTTCTTGCTAAGTGGTAGTGTGAGTGCTACTTTTAATGTTTTTAATCTTTCTCTTTTTGATATAGACATTGAAGATTTGAAGACTAATCCTTTTGAAGAGAGAGGGAATGATAGAAACACTAAGAAATATAAAGAGCCTTTACATATTTTGGAAAGACCAATCACAAGATCTAAAGCTAAGAAAGTCAAGGAAGCTCTCCAGTGATTAATTCAAGACATTTGGAGCCAGCATAAAGAAGAAAGTTTGGAAAAACCATATGAATGTATCATTTGTATTAGTGCCACATCACGATAACATGGTGCCACATCAGCAATATTTTAGTTTTTGGCATTTTATGACATTTTAATTAAATTATGGCATTTTATTCTGTTGTGACTTTTTAAAACATTTCTTTTGAGTCTTTTAATATACTGAATGCTTTTATTAGGTTTAAGTTTTAGACTTATTTGAAACCTTTTTGTGCAGCCATTTTTTTTAGGTTTTCTTGCGAGCTATATAAGGAGGCTTGTTCCTTATGCTAAAAGGTAGATTTCAAATGAATAGAAACAATAGCCATCATTGTGAACTTTTTCTCTTTGTTTCTTGAATGAATTATTGGACTTATCAAAGGAATTCAGTTTTAGTGGCATCTTTCATCATTTATCACTTCTCTTCTATTTTTTCTGGAGTATGGCATGAATATCTTTCTATACCAAGGTTCGCATCTCTTTATAGGCATTGGTTGAGGTTTTTTTATTTGTTTTTGAAATTTAGGACAATTCTTGGCAATTCCAGATTGTTCGAGGATTTCGTAGAGCTATTGCTCTTATAGGGTTTGCATCACTTCATGTTCTTGTTTATTTGTTTAGAAGTGACAAGTGATTATCAAGGTGGCAATAGGTCTGGTACTAATTCTAGAGGAGAAGGAGATAAAAACAATGTACAAGAGTTACAATCAATGGTTGTTGACTAAAAGGTTCTTCATATAATGTATGCATCATTAGTTTTAAAGATGAAATTGTTCATTTTTCTTTTTCTATTATCTAGTGTCTAATTTGATAAGCTTTATTTTTTTTTTGTCTTGCAGGTTTCTTCAAACTAGCTAATAGTGCCTATTTTGGATGGTAGTATACACATCATTTACTATAAATGGATCTATTAGTTTTTGGAATTACACTTAACTGTTTATAGTATAGCAAGGTTTAGGGCTAACATTGTGTTTTTGGGACTTGCTGGCCTATTTGGGCTTTAGTGGTACATAGCACATAACACACACAAGACTTAGATATTTAGCTTGTCAATATCACTAGTAAAGAATTTGTGGCAAAATCATAGCATAGGATGGATAGGATAAAACAATCACACAATTGATTCTCCTTTTTGGTTTAGACGATGGTACAAAAAAGGAGCTTTTTGACAATTCTTGTAAAATATTTTTTGGTTGCTAGTTCTAAACTACTTTGTTACAGTCTGATAGTGTTATTTTGTTATCAAGTCTTACATTTTCAATTTTGAAACTTCAAGCTGTGTTAAAGTTTCTATGATGTTTGGCTATACTTGAATGAATGAATGAATGCTGCATTGTTGTTGGATATTTTGTGTTTCAATTCCTATTTGTTGACCTTTTTCATTATGGATGTATATCTGAGTACTCAAATTATGTCTCTTCAATTTTATGGTTTTAATTGGTTCAATATGACTGCCTATACTAGTGTATTTTGTTTGTCGGAAAAAAAAAATTTAGGTAGAGAAATTGTTTACACCCTTTTCAAATCAACTAAAACTAAGTTGGTTGGTTGATGCTAGTTAAAGAGTGGACATTGGTCAATTTTTAATCTATTTTCCAAGCCTTCAACTGAGATCAGTTAGTTGGCAATTTGCCCATTAATTGGTTTAACTTGACCATTAAGCACCCCTAGAATGTAGATGTTGATATGTCTTCATTCTACAAAGAAGCTCGTGATTCATTTGTTTTAGATAAGTGGCTTAGTGCTATAAAAGAGGAAATGTGCTCTGTGATGTATAACCATGTATTTAGCTTGATTTGTGGTGAATGGATACACTCAAAAGAGGTATAGATTATGAAAAGGCATTATCTCTTATGGTGAGATGTATGTCCATTTGCTTTATCCTAGCATTTGTTTCACATTTAAATTTAGAGTTATTCCAAATGGATGTGAAAACAAATCTTTTCTGTACAGAACTAGATGAAAAGATTCATATAAATCAATCTATTGGCTTTGAAGTCAAGGGACAAATGCGCAAGATTTGCTATTTAACTAAAGTGACCCATTTATGGATTTAAGCAAACATTTAGATATTAGTACAATTGATTTTATAAAGCTATTACATTGGTGGGCTTTATTACTTTCAAAGAAAACCATTGTGTATATGTTAGAATAATGGATAATAAGTTTCTCATTCTTTCACTTTATGTGGATAACATATTGCTTGCTAGGAAAAATGCAGTAATTACCTTTCATATGCAAAACACATTTTAACTAGGCCTTAAATTTGCATTGAATCCATCTTTAAGTGTCATTGTCTAGCCTTAGATTAAACCCCATTAGCAAAGGTTGGTAAAAGTTCATTATTACTTTTAATTTTATAAACCTCAGATTTCCAAGGAAACCACTAGGCCAGTCAATCTAGATTATGTCCCCCAACATAAAATCTAGATATTCTCCAAAAGCTGTCATTTGGTACTTTAGTGGTAAACCCCATAATTGGACCTCAACAAAGACTTCTGGAGCTGGTAGTTCCTCTAGCACCATATTCGGTCGCCACTGTTCCACAATTATAATGGTGCTTTGAACTACCCAAAGGCCATTTGCCAAAACATATTCCTTATCTTTTTCATTGTCAAAATGAATTACATATCGTTGACCAACTCTACTAGTCACTCTGAAGTTTGCCTAAAGATGTCATGCAACATTTAAGGCTTCCTGATTGAACATTTTCTTTCATCTACTGAGAAAGCAATTAGGCAGCATTCCTATTGTTCTCTACTATTGGCAACAATTATTGGATCAAGCCTTATAATTGGACCTCTACATTCTTTAGAAACTATAGCTTCCCACATGTCATCATCCATGGTGCCAAGGTCTAGATTAAAGTCAAAGTTACTCTTAAACCACCCTATTTCTCTTAACCTGGACATGTTACTTAAAATACTTGGTTTAAGCCTGAAACGCTTAAACTTTGGTAGGGAAAAAGACATGCATAGCAAAAGACATACACACAGTAGAAGTAAAGCTAGAAACAAAATATTTTGAGTATGTTAAGTACTGGACTGTCACGACCTAAATCCCATGCCCGTGACCGGTGTAGAAGGTCACCATCGAGAATCCCTTTTCTTCAAAAAACCCCCTACAAGCCTTACCATGCACGTGACATAACACTAATGCACATAAATTCCATTAACCTTTCAATATAAATTTATATTCTCTACCGAAAATCTGGCAGAGTTTCCTCTATTTTCTGAACATCTGGCCACATGGCCTACATTCAAAACAAAGGGCTACACGTCCATCAAACCTGTATAAACATATAACATATGTGTAGTGGCCCAGATTATACACAACAACTACCTACTGGGCATCCAGACAACATTTGCAATACATGAACATGTAATCCTATCCAACTGCCAAACCATAACACCATTTATACCTGTCAATCTCCGCAGAAGGTGACCAAATGAATGGAGGGAATCTCGAAAGCTCATCTGGA
>JANHAO010019695.1:0-13122 GCA_026873985.1 Saraca asoca
ATTAATGCTGGACAAATCACTGTCGGTTTACCGGGGAGCTGATGTGTATTGTTTGGGACCTGAGCTGTCAACTTTCTTGTCATGTGTCAGATGGCTGGCCGGACTTGAGATTGTTTTTTGGAAGCAGTGGGTCATGGTCCCGCTGATGCTATCCTTGCTCTCGTAGAGTCATTCCTCGACTTCGGCTACTACGGTGATAGCTTTTCGTTATAACGACTTCTTCAGGCCAGCGATCGTGATGCTCTTTTCCCCTGGTTCCCATTTGGGTTACTTGTGCGGGTGTTATCCTACGCATTTTAATAATACCTATAACATTATCATTAAAGACCCCCAATATTTGTAAAAATTATTCAGAAATAAGTGTAAACATTCAAGTAATTCTTTGAATTTTATATTTGTATTCGTTTCTAAATAAAAGTCTCAATAAAGTTTTGTATGAGGAGCAAGTGATGTATTATATGAGGAGTATTAACTGAAGCAATCTACTGAGTACTTATCCTTACACAAGTTTATCGAGCCTCATGTATTCAAGCGGGGAAGCTGAGGAGAAGCAAATGAGAATTCATTCAGTGGTACTTCAAGAAAGTTAATTCATACAAAGTTTGAAGATTCATTTCAAAGTTCAAAAGGAAAAATAAAAAGTTGCAAAAAGTTATAGCCTAAGGAACTGGAGCTTTAGGAGCCAAGCTTTCTTAAGGAAAAGGGTCAGCAGGAGGAACTCTAAGGACTTCCGCTACTTGGTCACCAACGACTTCCATGACCTATAAGCCACTCTCCTTTTCAGTGGCACCCTCAGTGGGAGGAACTTTAGCTTCAAGGCCTGTCCTTTTCTGGTAAGACCTTGCCTTAGCAGCCCTTCTGCTGAAGCGTTCCACAGCCTCAAGAGCCTTCTTGCCGAAAAAGGAGAAGTCTAATTCTAGATGTTTTTCCCACAAGGTGTAAAAGAAGGCAATGCTGGTCTTGAACTTTGCTTTCTCTACTACTTCTACAATTAGTGAGGTAGTTTCTGTTTTAACCTTAGCAACCTCCTCCTTCCCAAGGGAAACTTCTTTCTTGGCCGCTTCTAACTCTTTCTTAGCGATCTCAGCTTGCCTCTCCACTTCCTTGGCTTGTTGCTCTACCAACCCACCTTGCTGCTCCGTAATCTCGGCCACTGCACTACCTGCTCAACATGTTTGTGGTCCAAGTCTAGGTCGATCCTCACTTTGATTAGATCGTTAATTCTCTTCCCAAGGTTTAGTGCAATGGCCTCGTGATTCACCACTTTACGAGATAGGGTAGCCTTGGTATCCTTGACCTTCTCCTTTAACTTCAGCACTTTAGCGGTGATAGTACCTAGCTTATTTATGAGCTTTGCCTTCTCCTTGTCCTGGGTCTAGAGCACCTTGTCCAACTTCATCATTGTTAGCAAATTCTAAAGAAACATATAGTTAAGTTAGATTACAAAGAAAGTAAAAGAACCG
The DNA here is from genome assembly GCA_026873985.1 of Saraca asoca. Taxonomy (NCBI): domain Eukaryota; kingdom Viridiplantae; phylum Streptophyta; class Magnoliopsida; order Fabales; family Fabaceae; genus Saraca; species Saraca asoca. The sequence goes on from JANHAO010019695.1 coordinate 1,464, forward strand.
GGATAAAAGGATTCTACTTACCACTAGGTCGTGACGAGATACGTAGCCCACCAACCCCCCAGTGGTGAAGGCCTCCGACTCCAACACTTGGATCCTATTGCAAGGACCCAAAATCATGTTGATGTTGTCCATAAAGAAGGTAAGGTACTCCTCAGTTTTAGAATTAGGCCCAATGGGTTGCTCCACAACTTCGACTCCCGATGTCACTCGCTTACGAATAGCTACCTTCTTCTTCCCCTTATCCATTTTTCATTTCTTAGTAAGGGGCCTAGAGGGAGTAATGACATCGGCTGTAGCAGTCCCCTTAGGCTATGAGGTAGGAACTAGCTCTTGCGAAGGAGTTATCACCAAAGTCAAGTGCTAGCTCTCAGCAATAGGAGCCATGTCAACATCTGGAGCCAATGTGGTCTGGTTCTCATCAAGGTTTGATGGTGGTGTCCTAAGGATGAGTTTCATTATGTTATCGTAGTCCTTGAAATTTGCTAGACCAACCTTCTTCACCCGACAAATTCCTATCTCTCTTGTAAGCTCTGTATTTAAAGCCAGAGTGAGCTTCTAAAAATAAAGGAGACTCTCATTGAATCACAAATCATTTTCGTGGACATCCATGGCCGTGATCTTGTTCAACACCTTGAGCTCCTCAGCCTTGATAGTTAGATGCTTACTAGTCCCATCTACAAAATAAGACAAAAGTTAGAATCAGATAAACAAATGAGAACGAGTCATTAAACTCACGTGTCCTCAGCTCGCTCACCAGGGATAAGGACAAAACTGAAATTTTTGAGGTCACGTAAGGATAGACATAAGATATAAAACCAACGTGTTTTATAATTTCCTATGTTGGATTTCCCTTTGGCATCCCCTTGTGGCAATATTTTCTTATACTTGGTCATTGAGCCGAGAGATAATAAATCCCATTAGACGAGCACATGCTCCTAATGTTGAACAAGTACAAAAGGACCTCGGCCAACGGTGGTGGGAGATTATTCCTTAAATATACTAACACCAAGGAGATGAGCTAGGCGTAAAAGTTAGGAGTAAGCTGGAATTGGCTGAGTTTAACTTTATTCAAGAAGTCAACAATATATAGATGCATTGGAAACCTTAACCCAGCGACAAGGTGCGAAAAAGTTGATGGTAATGAACCCCTAAGGCAGATAAGGAGCATAATCATCTGGAGAGGGCACCATGACACAGCATCTCTGGTGGAGTCGATATATCTGGACCGTGGTCAGGAGCTTGCAATAGTGGACAGACTAAACTTTTATGTGGACAATACTAAGAGCCTGCTTCTAAGAAGTGCTAGCCATTCACCAAACTTTTGCGTGGGCCATGTCCAAGAAGTGCCTTTGGTACCAAACTCTTATACGGACAAAGGCTCATCCATGTGACCTACCTAGGCATTCAATCCCACACTGGTGAAGATGCTCAAGCACTCCAGTGCTCGAACTTATTACCAACTTAAGCACTTCGGTGCTTAGACTCATGGCCAATAATGACACTCTAATGCTCGAATTCATTACTAACTAAAATGAGCTAATACAACCAATTGGTCATCCAATATAGCATATATGCTTTAAGTCATGATTTATTAACTGAAATTCCTCCATATTAATTCAATTAATATTATCTGATGTTGATTGACCTAATGAATACTCATTTTATCTAACAATTACCAAGTTATCGTTTGCAGGAACTTATTTATGTTGCCAATTGTGACTTACTAAATTGCTAATGTTGCATGCTTGGGAAAAGTAAGAAATAAAATGCAAAGCTTCATTACAAAACCTCTTTCAATGAGGTGAATTTACATGAAAGTTCAAGGGTACAAATTAAAATAAGCCTATAGTTGACTGAGGAACAGCTAAATCCTAATGAATTGTGGGATCCATGAGAAGGTCGAGCTGCTCCAACCCTTTCTCAACTTCCACTTGGGTCGGCAGATTGTCCAACTTGACCATCCTTGAGATGCTTCGAGCAGGAGAAATAGCATTTGGGGCAAACAGAGTGGCTACACAAGTTTTCCCTAGACCTTCTAGGCAAGGAAAGCATCTTTCAACTTTATCAAGCTACTTGAAGACCTAGAGACATCTGGCACCATTGTGCAAGAAGACAAAAGTGCATAGCTAGAAAGACTAAACTACAATAAGCCGTAAGGCTATCAAGCAAGCCAAACAATTTCAGCTCCTCTGTTTTATCTTCTTCCCAAGCTGAAAGCTCCTCCCTCGGCCTCGTAACACCTGGGCACTTGAAGAAACCAAACGATAAACTCACCAAAGGACAAAAGAGCAAAAAGGGAGGAGCTAAACTTGTTAGCACCATGAAGAGGTCATGAAAAAAATTCCTAGAGTCCTCACAGAGGAATATCCTGTGAGAGCCACGTGCAACAGGCCATACATGCCTCGCAGTCTTATGCAGCAAACCATACACAACCCAGAGCATTTTGCTGAAGGCCAGAACTTTAGAGATATAGGGGGCTTAGTCAATATACCCATCTGGCTATTCTTTGAAGTAAGAAAGAGGGCTTCCTATGCCTATATAGACTAGTTCGGCCTCACAAAAGAGTCCAAGGGATATTCAGTTATTCTTGATCAAATGGTCCAGAGGGAAACAAGATTGCCATGCCAACGACTATGAAACATGCATAGTAGGAGGTATGGCCCGATGCAAATGAAGCGAAAGATTGAAGCCTGAAATGATAACACGATAGACTAAATGCAAAGACTTGACCACACTGCAGACTGCAAACAAGGACTTTACCAGCAAATAGGAACTTCTAGTCTGTAAAGTGAACTGAGAGTTAGAGGGCTTATGTTATGGATATTTTCCAGACAATATCAATTAGGCTGGCGAAAGCCTAACGGAAGGCAAGTCCAACTAGTAGAGGCCCAAATTATCTAAAAACTGAGGTCATTCAGCAGGGGTACCAACTCGCCAGCCACGGGCCTGGGACACGAGATGAGGCTATTGAGGACGCAAAACCAGGTTGAAGTGGGAACCTGGCTTGTTAAGGAGGAGGCTAGCTTGCTGAACAAAGCATAGCGTCCCAACCATCTTTCAGGAGACTTACTTTAGATGAATCCGATAACAAGACTAATTCCTATGGCTAGCAAATCGCCTAGCGTAAGCTTAGGTCACTAAGCTAACGAGCTGAGCATAGGTATGAAAGTCTAGTCAGCACCTAAAGGCACCCTCTCTCAATTGACAAGTCAGCCTCCAAAACTAATACATCAGCCTCTAAAATCTGACAGTGAAATGCCAAGCATTTATTGCCCATAAAGCATTAATTGCCCATAGTAGTGGAAATGATAGCCTTGCTATTTATCAAATTATACTTGTAACCCTCCTAGCTTCTATAAATAGGGGAGTAAATCATTGTAAGGGCTAAGCAAGAAATTGCAGACAGACACTTTGCTGAAATAGTGAGAGAGCACTTATATAGTGAGAGAGCACTGATATTGTAACTCTATTAAACTAAACAGAGAAACCACCATATTATAGAAAATACAAACCACCATGGATGTAAGGGCTACATTGGCTTTAGCCGAATCACGATAAAAGCTTTTGTGCCCGTTATTCTTCCTCCTTCTCACTCTTTTTTTCCTATTAAAACTTGTGTTATCAGCTTGCAGTCTGGGGTGTTGGAGAATTATTCAGGTTGACTAAGATTTGGGCTTATAAAACCAAATTTCACTGTCAACAGAATCAATTGTTATCACTGTTTTGAGAGTAATTTAGATGTAAGAACAATTTATCAAATAATATGTGCAAATGAAAAATTAATGTAGTAAAATAAAGAACACCAGCATTTTTAAAGTGGTTCCACTTTAATTAAAACTGCACTTGAAGTGTACATCCACCCTGACTAAATCCTCAACTAGATGGTCTTGATTTTATTACTAAACACATAATAATTCACCAGGCTCTTACGAACTAGTTTAGATACAAAAATTCTTTACACCTTTTAAAACTATGATCAACCTCACAATTAAAGAAGATGCAAAAGGAAGATCAACCTCTCTCTTTTTATCTCAGATTTCTAAACACTAGAAATCTAAAACAGAACAAGGTTTAAAGATAGAATATACAATACTTGAATTGAGATATGGATCTCGATTATCTAGTGTGTGGTCTCCTTTAATTTAATCCAAAAATGACTTAATTTGATGAAAATGGATGAGGTAGAGATAAATCTACTTTTAACTTTGTTTTCTTTTAGTTTTTCACAATAGAAGTTATGTTTGAAATGAGGCTAGGTTATATTTATAGTGTGACAACTAACATTTAAAAAATAACTAACTTTCAGACTATAAATCAATTCGTGAATTGATTTAGAGCAGTTAACAACTTATGAATCGATTTGTCTATGAGTGTCATTAAAAACTTCATGACTGAATCAATGTGTGTTCACACTATCATGTAAATAGGTTATGAATCGATTATCGAATCGATTCTCAAAATTTTCTAACCTTTAGTAAAATCATTTTTCAAAACAAATTCTTCATGAATCGATTCATGTTCATTTTCACAAGATTTTTAGTATGAATTAATTTATAAATCGATTCACATAGTGAGAAACAGTTTTTATAAAAATTGTATTGGTGAAGGAGTATTTGAAAACTTTATAAAACTTTAATAGAAAACTTTTGATTTTAACTCATTTCAAGTGATTTATTTCTACCTCAACTTAACCAATTTAAGATTCTTGTATTAGATCAATATGAATTAGATCACACTTACAAAAGCTCCTAATTAATATAATATAATTGTTATATCTAAAGATGGATCTCTTGAATAGCATTTGGTTAACTTTCATCATGCAATCAATCAATAAACACTAAACACATGGTCAGATTGTGATATTGATCAAAATTATTTTTCAACATCAAAACTGAAGAAAGTATGATAACAAATCTAACAATCTTCCTAGCAAAGCTAACAGATGGGTCATCGAATAGAAAAGGCAACAAGGCAGGGGTAATTTTAGAAGGACCTATAGATTTATTCATAGAGCACTAGATGAAATTCAACTTCAAAGCAATGAACAATTAGGCAGAACATGAAGCACTGATAGCCGGTTTGAAGCTAGCAAAAAAAAAGTAAGGGCACAGTCACTAAAAGTTAAAAGCGATTCTCAGCTAGTAATTACCCAGGTCAAGGGAGACTATAAAGTGAAAAAATTGACATTAGCAAGGTATGCTAGCATAGTTACAAGCTTGCTAAAAGGATTCAATTTTGAATTGGTAAGGATTCCAAGGGAAGGAAATAAGCATGTAGACACATTGGTCAAATTCACTAGTGCCAAAGCATCGGTAAATAATAGAACTATAATCTAGAAGATATTGTAGTCCCTTTGCATGAATAAGGTAATGAGTATAGAGCAGGAGGAAATAGGGCTAACCTTGATCATGGCATTCCTAAAGAAGCTAGAAAAGTCAAGCAAAAGGCAGCACATTTCTTTGTAGAAGAGGGATAATTATATAAGAAGAGTTTTCCCCTCATATCATTAAGATGCCTCCAACCGAGTGAAGCCTATTATGTTTTTGGAGAAATTCATGAAGGCATTTGTGGGTCTTATATGGTAGGAGCAGCAATTACACTAAAAGCCATCTAATTGGTACTTTTGACCTAAGATGAAGAAGGAAGCCTTGGAGCTTGCACAAAGATGTGAAAAGTGCCAAAGTTTGTAAAAGTTCAAAAGTAACCAGTGATAGAGCAAATGTCCATTTTCACTCCTTGGCCATTCTACCAATGGTGCACCAATTTGTTGGGGCCATTCCCAGTCACTTCTGGTTAGTTAAAGTATGTGGTGGTAGCAGTTAATTACTTTACCAAATGGGTAGAAGCAGAACCCCTCACTATTATATCCTCAAATAACATGTAAAAGTTCATTTGAGAAAACATCATCTATAAGTAGAATTTCAAAAATATAGGCTCTGGCATAAGAAAATTACTAATAACTCCTTTTAGATATGGCCTTCCCACAACAATTATATTCGACAAAGGAAAATAGTTCATCAGTGGTGACTTTCAAGGCTTCTACCTAAGGTATATCTATATTTATACATCTTTTACGAAAACATAAATCTCACATATCTTAAAATGAAGGTAGGAAAAAATTTATATCTATTGAGCATCCCTAATTAGATGGGTAAGTTGAACTAGCAAATAGGATCATCCTTGAAGGACTACACAAAAAGCTGGATAAGGCAAAAAGGAAATGGGTTAAAGAATAACTAAGTGTCCTATGGTCATATAGAACCATTATGCATTCCACCACTGATGAGATGCCTTTCATGCCCACATATGAGAAGTAAAGCCATGCTCCCAGTTGACCTCTAACAGTGCTCCAATTGAAGAGAATAATACAAGCAACAAAGGAATAAAGAAAAGAAAAAGGGAAGAATTAGACATGTTGATAGAAATAAGAGAAATGGCTTAACTTTGAAATAAGCGCTACAAGGAGAAAGTTGCTAGAATTGCAAATAGGAAGATGAAGAAAAAAGCATTCATGAAGGGAGACCTAATCCTCCGATGAGTAGATAGGCCATGCAAAGTCAAGATTGAAAGGAAATTAGTGGTAGTATGGGAAGGGCCGTTAAAGTGTGAGAGAGCTTGTTAAATGGCATCTGCCATTTGGAGACTGTGTAAGGGAAGCCCCTTCCCCAAATGTGGAACACCACACACTTAAAGCTATATCATGTGCATATTTGATCTCTGAGAGTGACAAACCATGTATTTAAAGTAATGAAATGAAATTGAAAGATTACATCAGATATGTGTTTAAAAAGCCAAGCAGATCCCTTAACACTAATACAAAACAAATTTGAGCAGTCGCCTTGGCATAAATAAAAGACAAAATAGATCTATCACCAGTAAAACAAGATAAATCTGAGCAGTCCTTTCGGTATAAATAAAAAGCCTGAGTAAATCTCTCGGCACTAATAAAAGATCGAGTAAATCCTTTAGCACTAATAAAAGATAAATCTAAGCAATCCTCTTGGTATAAAAAAAAGCCCAAGCAAATCCCTTGGCACTATTGAAAGATCGAGTAGATCCCTTGACACTAATAAAGATCAAAAAGTTCTCAAAACACAATGTTTGAACACATGCAAGATAAAAAGACTTGTGAAAACCTAGATGATAAAAAAAATCGATGAAAAAAAAAGATAAGAAATTACAAAGCTCATTGGAGGCACGCATAAAGGAAAAGTTCATAAATCCATTCATATGGTTAATTGGTCTAGCCCATACATGTGTAAAATAGGGGAAACACGAGAAAAATGTAACACTAATAATTAAGGTCTAATAAGGCCTAGTCTTCCTTGAGCTTTTCCATAATTTACTCTAAGGGCTTGTTCACATCGACCTAGGAAATGCTACATAAAAAGGCCCGGTATTCTATATTTATGTCATCAAAATAGCTCCCCTTACTCTTGGAAGAGCCCTTAATGGGAACCTTTCACTTGTATGGAAGTAGTGCCTTAGGGCAACCAGAAAAAGGCTTCGTCCAATTGGGGAGAAATGGAGTACCTATAATAATCACTTTTAACGTTGGCTCGATCCAAGTGGTTAGTAAAACAACATATTTCTACTTAGTCAAGGTTCAGGCATGTGTTTTCACTAATTGCTTGGGTCCATTTTCAAATGACTTGTTCAACTATCAACTTGAAAACAAAGCATAGAGCAAGTGAAAAGATAGTAATACGAAATAAGTAAGCAAAACTAAAGTGAAAAGACTAGCCTTCCCAGTATAATGTGAAGAAAGGATAGACAATTGCGAAAGATGTAATCACTTAAGGGAGTTGTCATTGCTAGTGCATTATAAAGCAAGCAGGAAGGAAAAGGAAATTACAAAGGCAAAAACAATGCAAAAGCTTGCTTGTAAGAAAAGTGATGGCATAACCAAAACACAAAGAAGGACATAGAAGGCAGCGACAAACAACAACAAAGTTAGAGGCTCACAAAAATGAAATATAGAGATTATTATTTGGAAACCTAAATTAGCTTTTATTAAAGGTTGGAAGAAATCCAAGAGTTGGGATGAACGGTTGAGATGGCCTTGAAACTTTTCAAAAAGGAAAAGCCTCTGGGTAACCTCAATTCCTCAGAAAGGAAAGGTCCCTGGGTAATCTCAATTCCTTAGGAAGGAAAGGCCCCTAAGTAGTCTAGTCATCACATCCACCAAGTCGTTATCATTAAAGGCTAAGCAAGTCCCTCTGTACTAGTGAAAACCCAAACGAACCTCTCAAAAATTGCAAAAGGCTAGGTAGTTCCTTTAGCATCAGTGCAATGTATGTGAAACAACACTAAGCAAGAGATCCAGTAAAAGTTTGGGCAATCAAAAGGTTAGTAAGAAAAGAAAAATAGGCAGTGAATGTAAAACCTCTTGAAGGTGTGAGAAATCAATAAAGTAAAATAACTAGACAAAAGGCCCATTGAATGCTCATTCAAACAAAGAACTTGACAATGCCAAAATAACAAGTCGATTAACAAAGTAAAGAAAAGACAACCCGTTGAAGGCACATATACAAAAACAAATGATATATGAAAGACAAGTAGGGAAATATTGTACCAGTAGAATTAAAGATTCATAAATTCATTTTAATGATTCATAAGCTAACCGGCCTGTTTCATATAAAAAAGAGAAAAAAAACTATAGTAAAAAGGGGAAAATGGCAACAATAGCAAAACACACCAGGGCCTATTTAGGTAATTCTGCGAGAATGTCTTCCAGAGTCTTATCCTTGTTAGTCTTGGAAAGTTGGAGTGGGGTTGAAAAGTTGGATCTACTGAATTGCCTCTACAAACCCATGTTAGAGCATGGGATAACTGAGGTCTTCAACCTCATGACAACAACCATGAGTCTCACCTCACTCTCCTTCTAGTTTTTTTCACTCAGCCTCAAGTTTTTGTGCCTTTGAAGACAACTTCTCCACAAAATCCTCACTTTTACAATTAGTCAAATTAGAAATACTTTTGTCCTGATCGGCCACCTCCTTAAACTTGGTCTCAATTTCTTTATTTAGCCTTTCCACCATATCGAGATTGGTGTTCTCCAATTCCCTCTCAATCTTAGCAAAAGATGGCACAATGGCAGAAGGGAGGCGGCCAAACAAATTATTTGAGCCACTGAAAATTTCAGAAGGTGTAGTGGACTATAATCTTATATGAAGTCTTATACATGATCTTAGTCAATAGGGAGAAGTAGCTAGTTGTTTAGGAAGGTGTCATAATCTGCATCTTTATACCATAGGCTATCTATGGTATCAAAGGATAGGTTACTCTTTTCAGGTGCCTCGATTGGTAGCAACTCCTTTTAGGCACCCACTTTGATTCTCTTCGCAACAAAAACAAAGATGTTAGAAGAGCTGCTATCTTTGCCTTTAAACAGCTCTTCAAAGGTAGTCTTTCACTTTGCTATGGATAGCATCTTGGAACGACTAGAATTAGGCATGGGCCAATTGAAGGAATGAGGGATGCTAACGACTTCATCTGCTAGTAGCGTTGATTCAAGCTTGGCAGTAGGTGGCATGATCAGCTTTTCTTTATGAAGGCCTCGAGCATGAATCTCAGCCAAATGCTTCAAGTCCATCTTGGCATGGTGTATCTCAATCATGTCTTTGTTTAGCCAACAAGTAGAATAAAATAAAAAACAAATAGAAATTAGTAAACGTAGAGCAAGTAGGCAAAAACAAATTATAAAATAAAGCATGTATGAAAAATGGATTGGGCATCAAATAGCCTTAATACTAGTAGTCAAATGATGAGATCTTGATCATCATTTGAAAGGGAGGCTTTGAGGCTGCTTTGCATGCTTAGTCCACTTGGCTGGATAGAATGGTCCCCTATCCAAAAGAAAATATGGATGAAACCTGTTAGCCATCCGAACTTTAAAAAAAGAATGCTTCTAGTTATGAACATTGGTAAGCATGTTATTTATGAAAACCCAGTCAGGACACTAACCAAAATGCACTAGCCCTTAACTTTTTGCTATAAGTAAGTGAAGAAAAAGAAAAAGAAATCCCATAATCAAGGTAAGACAAAGGCTGATGCTCAATACTTTGAAGTAAAGAAGGAAATTAAGCATTCTGAGTCAACTAAGAAGGATAGACACTTATGACTTGGAGGAATCTTGTTTGAAATGTCGAAAAGGGGGGTAGACATGAAATCGATTAACTACATCCTTGTAAAACATCACAAAAGATAGTTATCATAACCACACGCCCGCTTGTCTTTCATAGCGAGTTTAAAGATAATTCATTTGGTAGATTTATCGTGAATGTGGACTTTCTCTAACTCCCAAATCGTATCCAAATCCTACCATTCATCAAAGGTAGTTATCAATTTCATGTATGAATGGATGTCTCATAGGCTGTCCAGCATTACATCAATGAGGTGGACCTATTCATTCCCATGTTCATTGTGAAATCATTCAGTGATGATCATACGAAGGGGGAGAGCAAAACAGTAAATAATGCATTTGAGTGAATATTCCTTGAGATTTGATGAGCAATAAGAACCCGATGACAAATTGATGGGGTCACTCGATCCACCAAACATGAAGTAGAAAAGCACAAAGCTGTGGAACCCTTTAAGAAAAATAAAGTATGGTTAGAACGGAAGAAGTAAACAATTGAGCAAGAGTGGTCAAGTGGAGGTAAGAGGTCACAATAGAAGAAAAAAGTCTAGACTGAGAAAAATGATAGGCACCAATCTCTCCAATACGGCCCCGGAGAAGGCAGAGGCAAGAGATGAAGTTACTAGAAAAAGAAAAGTAAAAAGAGAGTCACCGTAGCCTGTGCATTTTGAAAAAGAAAGGAAAAGTAGAAAGTTAAAAGCAACTAAAGCAAAAGTAGAAGAGAATACCTACCAAGATCACAGTAGAGTAGCAGTAGTTGAGGAAGATTGCCAAAGAATGACAGAAGGTAGCAAATCTAGATGAAAATAAAGTTTAGGTTGAAAGGCAAGAAGGTAAAGACTGTGTGCTGAGACCTAGACTATCCTTTATAAAAAAATAGAAGAGATCCAATGGTTGAGGTCTAGCAAGTTAAATAGCTTAGATAGTGATCTGCACTGCTGAAATGATTATTATGGGTCTCGTGACCTCTTGAAAAGACAAACCATTATGGCTGGCAGAAAGTAGGTGATAGCTAGCGTGGGTAAACAAAAGGTCTCTAGGCAGGCTAACTGTTTCTCCTGTTAAGGGGAGAGGGACAAATGATGCAGCCTAAAATAGTCTATGGTTTCCAGATGATCAACCTTAGTCGATCAGCCAAGGCTAGTTAAAGAAATGACTATAATAAGTGGCCTCGAGCTTAGATCAATCGGCCTGATATACCTAGTTGATCAGCCTACTCATAGGACTTGACTAAAAAAGCTCAACAAAATAATCACCTAACTAATGCATGACTCAGGCATGCGTGAACAATGTGATCACAGCAACTACCTAACAGGAATGTCACTGACATTACCAATACGCTAAAGACACATGGTAGCACTTCATTCATCCGAGAGTATGCTAATTGACATGTTTGACACCTATATATTGAGAGGTATTTCTTCTTTAGATCATTGATAAGTAGAAAATGTACCTGTAAAAATAATAGATTTTACCTCTTAAATAGTCATTAACTTGTGGTTTTTGTTTAACTTTTCC
>JANHAO010019696.1:0-13127 GCA_026873985.1 Saraca asoca
ATGAAGGAACAAGATCTCCACATTAATCTTCAAGTGTCAACCCTTGGATGATTACAAAGTTAGCCTTCCATGGAGGCAGAAAATATAAAGAAAAAGGAAAGAAAATGAGCTACACTACTGCTACCAGCAATTAAGCTAAAAACTACACTAAAACTACTTCTAAACTACTTGCAAAACTGAAGCAAAAGACTTAAACTAAAAGGAGTTTGCTCAGGTAAAAAGGAAAGTTGCTGCTGGTTAGTGGGAGTAAGTAGAAAGCTGTCTAGTTGCTTCTGCCTCTGCCCTGACTTATTTTGCTCAATGCAGACTACTTTGTTCTAACTTTTACTGCTCTCCAGCTGATTAAGTGTTTGCTAGAACAAAGGATGTGCAATTGGGCTCAAGATCCATGCCAATTGGGGGCCTTAAAACCAAATTCTGCAGGGGCCCATTTTTGTAGCATTTCTATCATGAATTGCAGCTCCATTTTCACACCAAATTTGATGTTTTCAAGTCTAGAAGTCTTCATAAGAAATGTTAATTTATGTCTCAACTTCCATTTGGACTTAGTTTCACCTCAATTGAACTTGTATATCTCTAGATATGGTATGATAAGTGCACAGAGGTCAGGCTGCCCGAGACAGTATTTTGGTCTTGGCTTCAACTCCAAATTTAGATAGCGAATTGTGTGATTCAGCCTTGGAGGCCTTCATGAAAGTTGTAGAGCAATGTCTTAAATTTCCTAAAAGACAATAATCACATTAATTGGATAATTTTCCCTTAAGTTATGACTAGATTATAAAAACTGCTCAAAATGGCCAAATTATGCAAAATTTTCCTAATGATGCCAATTGACACAAAATCATAAATACACACTAACAGCTGAAAGTAAGTGATTTTGGATCTCAAAATGCTAAGTGAGAGGATAAATAAATGAATAAAATATTTTGTTATCACTTACCTTACTTGAAAAGACAGGTAAGGTTGTGAATATTTATAAATTATTTTTATTTATTTTTAATAAAAACTAAATAAAGAGTCACAACATTAGTATTAGAGTATCTAGTTGTAGAAGCATGTTCATAAGTGTAGAACATAGTCTCTGGTATGTGACTTAGTATCTTGAATATTTTTTCCCTATGTGATCTTCATGATTGGTATGAAATTGATAAGTTAATCGAATTGTATGCTAAATTTTTTTTTAATTCAAAAGTGACTCAAAAAAGCTTAAAAACTTTGATTGGATTTTTTTAAAACTCTCAAAGTTAGATCACAACATTGGTATTAGAGTATCTAGTTGTAGAAACATGTTCATAAGTGTAGAACATAATCTCTGGTATGTGACTTTGTATCTTGAATATTTTTTCTCTATGTGATCTTCATGATTGGTATGAAATTGATAAGTTAATGGACTTGTATGCTAAAAATTTTCTTTTATTCAAAAGTGACTTAAAAAAGCTTAAAAACTTTGACTAGATTTTTTTAAACTCTCAAAGTATTTCCTAATAACTGAATTGTTTTAAAGGCATAAAATAGATGATTTTATTTGAAATAATAAAATTTATCGATTATAGGCTAAGAATGCTTATCTTTGGTTTGGTTAAACATAGATTAGTTATTTTTAATCAATTCATGTGATTTATGTCTTGTTGTGAAAATGAATATGTTAATGGTATAAAATTGCATGATATAATATGGCTACTACTAAAAAGGCATTATAGCTGAGTTGAATGAAGATCTGAAGCTTAATGGAGATAAATATCCTCTATGGCAACAAAAGATTTAATTCTTGCTTACTAAATAGGACACACTCGAGATGATATCCACTGCACTTTCAAAGTTGGCTCCAAAAGCTTTGAATGTGGATAAGATTGAGTATCAGGCTCTAAAAAGAAAAAATACCTTAGCTCAGGTCACCTTGCTTAATACAATGATTGACAATCTGATGGTTGACTTCGCTATGCTTGGTTTGGCAAAAAAATATAAGACACCATGAAAACCAAGTGTGGAAGTGTTTCTTTGGAAAAATAAAGTGCCTTATTTCTTAAGTTTAAGAATTATTCAAAGAGATTAGACCATAACATGTCCCATTACCTCTGAAAGATGTCTCACATGATCTCAAGCTTGAAAGGCATTGGACATACATTGACAAACAAGCAACAAGTGCAAGCAATTATTTAGTCCCTTCCCAATAATGAGTGGCACTTGATTAAGATCAATTTATGTCACAATTCAGAGATTAAGACCTTTAATGATGTTGCCAGGCATCTTTTTTTAGAGGCTAATGTGATGGATGTTAAAAACCCATCCAAAGCATATGTTACTGAAGCATCTTTTTTCATCAAAGAAAAAAAAGAATAACGGTTAGAAAAAGAGAGAGTTTTATGAGGAAGGCTTAATTCTGGTATTAAGAAATTAAAAATTGATGAGAAACACAAGAATCCAAAAAATAAAGGAAAAATCAAGTGCTTTAGATGTAGCTTGAAAAGTCATTTTGCTAAGGAGTGCAAAAATCCTAAGGTACAAATATTCTTTACTTCTTCTGCACACGTTTCACCATGTATTTTAATGACTAAATTTGACTCTTCGTGGATCGTTGATTTAGTAGCAACCGACCACATACCTTGGTATCGAGACTTGTTTGTGGCCTATAGAAAATTTAGTACTAGAGTCAAGTGATTTTTTGTTGGTGATAACTTTTATTTGGTAGTAAAAGGCATTGGAATTTGTAAAATATCTTTGTCTAATGGAAACTATTTAGTTTTAGTGGATGTTTTATTTGTACCTGAAATAAGAAGAAACTTAATTTTCGTAACTTGTTTGATGCATTTTGGTTTTAGTTTGAATTTTCATAATGGCATATTGGATATTTCTTATAATAATGTCAAATTATGTACTTCTTTTCTTAAATATAGTTTCTTTGTGCTAGATACTATTGCTAATGGTAATAGTTCTTTGGATGATTGTCTTATTGTGAAATCAAATGATCAAGTTGTTTGGCATTCAAGGATAAGACATATTGGCAAAATAGAATGCAGAAGTTAGCCAAAAGTGGCTTACTTAAATCATTATCTGAAGTTTTATTCCCAACTTGTGAGTTTTGCCTCACCTATATGGCTACTCATAAATCAATTGGAAAAAAGGTGTTTGATATGATTATCTATTGCAATTAGTTCATTCTAATGTATGCAAACCTTTAAATATGGTATTAAGACTCGGTCATAGGTATTTTTTACATTCACAAATGATTATACTCATTATACCCATGTCTATATTCTGAAATACAAAAGTGAAGCATTAAGTCACTTTAAATCTTATGTATTTTTAGTAGAGAACCAATTGAACTGAACTATCAAGTCTTGAAGACTAATAGGGGTGGTGAGTACTTATCCAATAAATTTAAGTGGTTGTGTAAAGAAAAAGGAATAGAAAGATAACTTACTATCCCTAGCACACCTCAACAGAAGAGGAAAAATCATACTCTCCTTGATATGGTATAAACCATGATGGTAGAGGCCAACTTGAATCTTTCCCTTTGGGAGATGCCCTACTCATGGCAATTTATATTCTCAATTAAGTGCCTTCCAAATCTATCCCTTACTACTCCTTATAAGCTTTGAACTATTAGAAAGCCCAATAATCTCAAGCCAGGGTTGTATGGCTTACGCTCATACTCTGAATCATGAGTTTGGTAAACTTGGGCCATGTAGGATGTGTTTTTCTTGGCTATTCTGAACACTCCAGTAGGTATGTGCTCATTGATTAGGAGCAAAGGGGTAAAAAGGTTGAATTCGAGTCAAGATATGCTAGTTTCTTAGAGAATAAGTTTCCATCTATAGGGATTGTTGACAAGTCACAAACCCTATACAAACTTACTAATTTTGGACATTTTATGTCAAATGAAGTGGTGTTGTTTTGATTGGGAGCTTAATACAATCGCCAATGGCTGATAAAGATGGTGAACCTAATCCTGATCAACCTATGAAGGATATAATTGCTCATCATGATCATAATGTTAATCATAAGTCGGTTCAACCCATTGAGATTTCTAAACCTTAATAAGATCATTCTAATTCTGATAGTGAGAGAGATGCTAGTGAGCAAACTGCTATTGAGCCTCCTCCTCTTCATTATTCCACTTGACAATTCAAACCACCTAAGTGGTAGATTTTTAATTAAAGTGAGGCCCACTTGGCCACATCTCTAGATGATGAGCCACACAATTATAAGGATCATCAAAATAGTGAGAATTGGTTAATTGCAATGAGTGATGAATTGGATATAATGTATGCTAATCAAGTATGGGAATTAATGGATCTTCCCCAAGGCTGAAAGGTTAGGAGCAAATGGGTTCTTAAAATAAAAAGGAATATTAATGGTAACATAGAAAGGTACAAGACACGTTTAGAGGCCAAGGGGTACACTCAAGAAGAGGGGATTGATTACAAAGATGCCTTCTCACTTGTAGTATGATTTAATTCTATTAGGTTGATTCTAATCATTATTGCTAAACTTGATTTGGAATAGCACCAAATGGATGTTAAGATTGCCTTTCTCAATGTTGATTTGAATGAGGAGATTTATATGGCACAATCAAAGGGTCTTGTCAAAAAGAATTATGAGAATAAAGTTTGCAGACTTAAAAAGTCTATTTATGGTCTCAAGTAGGTTTCAAAACAATGGTACTTGAAGTTCTATAAGTCGGTCTTGAATTCTAATTTCAAAATGCTAGATGAGGACCAATATGTATATTTGGTGCATTCAAAGCATAAATTTGCAATAATATCACTCTATGTGGATGACATTTTGTTAGCTATTAATAACTGAAAATTAATGCACACAATCAAGAAATGGTTGTCCTCTACCTTTGACATGAAGGATTTAAGTGAGGCTACTTATATCCTTGGAGTTAAAATTCTAAAGGATAAGTCTAAGAGTTTGTTGGCATAGTCACAAGAAACTTACATTAGTAAGATTCTTAAGCATTTCAGCATGTACAATTCTAAGGCAATGAATGCCCATTTAGCCCACAATTGTAAGCTTGATGGGTCAATGTGTCTAAGCACTCTTGAAGAGAAAAAAAGAGATGAAAACTATTCCATATCTTAGTGTAATTGGAAGTCTAATGTATGTCATGTTGTGTACATAGCCAGACATTAGCCAAGCAGTGGGTCTATTAGGTTGTTATTCATCTTATCCAAGCGAAGAACATTAGAAGTATGTTAAATAGGTCTTTAGATACCTTAAGGATACTGGAGATTATTGGTTATGTTACCATGGTGGTAACCTACAATTACAAGGGCACATTGATGCAAATTGGGATAGGGATAGAGATGAGTATAAGTATACATCTAGTCATATTTTTTTGCTCAATAGTTAAAGCAGACTTGCACAACTTTATCCATGATAGAGGCTAATTTTGTAGTTAGGGTGGCTGCTATGCAAAAAGCCTTATGGCTTGGTTCTTTTCTTCAAAATTTAGGAGTTAAGGCTCCTAATAAGCCATTCACTATTTATTGTGATAATATGGCCACATTAGCTTATATAATAGATCGGAAATATCATGGAAAGGCCAAGCATATAGGGGTTAAGTATAAATTTATAAGAGATGCAATTAAGGAAAAAGAAGTACATTTAGAATACATGCTTCTGGGTTAAATGGTGGTGGATTCATTGACTAAGTCTATTCCATTAGCCCTATTTGCCAAGCATGTTCAGGCAATAGGACTCCGCAGTCTATAATTCCTTATTTGTATTTTTTCTTTCCATTGTCATTTTTTTAGTACCAATGTTGATTGAAGGAATGTATTGCTTATATGTTAATGTAATGAATGTTTTTCATTCATTTTCATGCATGTTCTTGTTTTTGCTTTATAACGAACAATTATGATATGTCAAACATAGGTTGTTGATAGATTCTCTCACCTAAATTATCTGAATTTATTCTTTGTGTAAGAATAGAGATTAGACTACTCAAGTCAATAAGCATAGTCTACTTGTCACGATAACATGCCATCTAGTCGGAAATATGTCTTATTCACAATTTCTAGCTTGTAACAACTTAAGTTTCTTATAGTCGTCCTAAATTAGCATTATTATTGTTTTACTCAGGATTAGGTAGTATTAGATTTACTGAGCATGTATGACCACGAATACATGTTAAGCTATGTGACTAGGTGTGAATTCTTCTATGTGATGAATTTAGGATAGTCATGAGGCTAATTGACTTATCCTGTATGGTATTTGTTGATATTCGCTCCTAAAACTTGTTTTTTTTTCTCCAATGGGAGATCGTGTGTTTCTCTTGATTTGTTCAAGTGAATGTTTTGGGTGAATCTCATGTTAAATGATTTTAGTGGAAGATGAATACTCATTTCGTGGGTAAATCATTTACATGGGAAGCTATACCACAACACATGTGCAGATCACATGTTTATAAATGACCAAATAGAGAATAACTTGACGTGATCCCTATCTTCAAGTATGTGAGTTTCTTTGTAATCAGATGTGCTTTAGTCACCTTGATACTCTTGGTGACTATTATCTATTATTTGATGGCTTGAAATTAAAGTATCTTCTTTGATAAAGGGCCAAGATGGCTATGACAATTTAGCTTGAGGGAACCTGATTGGTAAATGCCTGGTTTTGGGTTATTAAATAATGGTACAGAAGGAAAAATCTAGTGATACATAGATACAAAGATTTTGTCATTTGTACTTGATAAAGTATCATATTACTTTGTGTAATAGGATCAAGTACTATATGATTTTGAAGGAAAAGTTAACTCGTTGTTTTGGTATATTTCATGAGTTAAGGATGTGTTCCTAATTAACAAAGGGATTAAAGATAGCCAAACTAATATATATTAGCTAGTTTTTGCAGTATCACATGCATGATTAATGTTTATAAGATCGTTGGCTTCATAACTTGAGGGTTATCATGTGGGTTATCTTGTGATCTTGTCTACTTGTGACATATAGTCTGATCAAGATTGAGGAAAAATCTCCCATGAATACTTAATAGTTGAATGGTGGGATGGTTTCATTTTTGTGCCTAGGGTCACATGTCCTTGTTGCAAATATACATAGAGTGAATGAGTTTAGTCTTGTTATTTTTTTTGTTTTGGGTTGTTTCATTTGATTAAAGTAGTCATAAGTCTCATTTAGTGTGAGTGGGAGTTATTGGAATATTTGAGCTAGTGAGCATAAATATCCAAATGTACATACAAGATTACACTTGATGGATTTAATTATTGGTAAAACTATTGAGTATTGGCACCTAAATGGTATGTTCTTTATGAATCTTGTCATCAATATTGATCCACTTTAATTGGTGATCAACAAATTTTATGATGCAATCTCAATCCACATGCTTGTTACATGGAATAAGAAAGAAAAGGCTTTCTAAATTCCTATATGTGTTGTTTCTCATTTATGACAGAATTATTGAGGAAAGATAAAGATGTGTCTTTTAGTTCACTCTTCAAGATAATTTAAGCCTATTTTCTATCTAGGTGGATCGAATGTGTAAGGAAGAACAAGTGTGTCTTTTCAATCTCCTACATATGTGATTATATTTAATTTATTAATAATAAGGTTTAAATTAATCACACCAACAATGTGTAATTTATGGGGCTTATTATTAGAAATTAAACATGTATTCATCTCCCATAACCGTTAAGGAAGAAAGAAAGAATAAGAGAAAAAACTCTTTAGTAACCAAAAGACATGTTTTTAAGGTAATGTAATTGATGTTACTATGTAAGTAAGGGGAATCATAATTTGAAAGAAACACACACTCAATTATTCTATTGGCTCTTGATTCAAAGGTTATACTTGAGTCTCTATTGTGCAAGAAAGAGAGTGAACAAGTCTTCCGTTTTACTTTCCATAGTGTTAATTTGGTTATCGATCCTAGGTATGTTTTTGGGGCAATTTCTAAAATTCTAGCGTTTTTCTACAAGATCGTTGGGATCAAAAGTCTTTTGTTAGTTATAGCTCACCTTACTTGGAAAGACAGGTGAGTTCATGAATATCTATAAATTATTTTTATTTATTTTAATAAAAATAAATAAAAAATCACAATGCATAAGTGTTTAGATATTTGCCAATAGTGAATGCATGTTTAACTCCCACTATTCCAATCATGATCTATTTGAATTTCCTAGCTATGCTTGGATTGTATTTGATTAATGATTTCAATAGGTTCAGTGTTAGTCTAGACAACAGAGAGAAATCATAGAGTAGTGATGTCGGTTTGTTGACACCGATCAAATTAGAAATTTATAAAACTAGATTACACTACTCTACTTGTAGCATGGAGCAATACCAGGTCAAACCCAAATATCATTTTTTAGATGATATCAATCAATTAGGAGCTGGAAATAAAGGGGGGGTTCGGCAGTAACTACTAACAGAAAACTATACTAACAAATAGAAACTAAAATAACAAATAACAAGCAACTAGCCAAGGAAATTAACTTGAGATTAATGCTTTCTAGATCACTAAATATTCATTCAATTATTTTAATCATAATAAGGATCCCTGAAATGATTAATAAGTTCAATGCAAAACTCAGTCACAAGCAAACCATCAAGATCTCAATGCAATGCTTAGTTTTCCTATCCTCTTCTAAGGTGATTATCAAGATCTCAATAACCATTTTAATATCTAAATTAAATGGATCCATTCAACTTAGATATCACAATAAAAACAAAGAGGAAAGGATGAGAAATGACCATCAAATTGAATGTGAAATGAAGGAGCAAGATCTCCACATTAATCTTCAAGTGTCAACCCTTGGAAGGTTACAAGATTTAGCCTTCCATGGAGGCTGAAAAATATAGGAAAGAGGGAAGCAAAACCTTGCTCTCTACCTCTATGAAAAACTATCCTAAAAACACACTAAAAACTCACTAAAAACTGAAGCAAAAGACTCCAAACTAAATGGCCTTGCCCGGGTTAGAAGAAAAGGCAACATGCTGGTTAGTGGGAGCAGGTATAAAGCTGACTGGTTGCTTCTACCTCTGCCCTTATGTGTTTTGCCCAATTGTAGATTGCTTTCTTTACTTCTTCGGCTGGATAATAGGTCTCCAGCTAGCTGAGTGTGTTTTGGATCAAAGGATGATGCAATGGGCTCAAGATTCATGCCAATTGGGGCCTTAAAAGTCTAATTTTGTAGAGGCCATTTTCTCAGCATTCTACCCTTCATTTTCAGCTCCATTTCCACACCCAATTTGCTGGATTCAAGTTTGGAAGCCTTCATGAAAGTTGTGGCATTATGTCTTAGATTCTATTTGGGCTTAGTTTTACCTCAATTGGACTTATGTAGATCCAGATATGGTCTAATTAGTGTGCAGAGGTCAGGCTGCTCGTGACAGGCTGAGGCAGAATTTTGGTGTTGGCTTCAACTCAAAATTCAGATAACCAATCATGTGATTCAGCCTTGGAGGTCTTCATCAAAGTTATAGAGCTATCTCTTAGCTTTCGTACATGAAAATAATCACATAAATTTGATAAATGTAGCTCAAGTTATGTCCAAATTATAGAAACTACTCAAATTGGCCGAATTATGCAGAAATTTCCATAATGAACCAATTGACATTAAATCATAAATACACAGTAACACAACTGGAAGTAAATTATTTTAGCCCTTAAAATGCTAAGTATGAAGACAAATAAATGCATGAAATATTGTGTTATCAAGTAGCTGCTTCATCTTATTGTAGCAATGGGAGAAAGCTTTAAAGAATAGAACAAGGTCATCTCCATAAAAGAGGTTATTAATCTTAAGGGCCCTTGTTGCTGGATTAATCCCTTGGATATCTTTGTTATGCTTGGCTTCTTCAGCATAATAGATAATATATTAGTGCAAATGATGAAAAAGTAAGGGAAAAAAGGGCCCCTTGCCTTAAGCCATATTGAGGAGAGAAACTATTTGTAAGTTCCCCATTGCTTAAGACTTTATATATGTTATAGGCATTTTTCAATTCTGCGAGATAGGCTGGCAAAGGCTCGGTAGTAGACTAAATCTAAGAGAGAAAAGAGCTAAGCTCACTAGGCCACTAATTGCGCGAACAATAGAATGAGGCAGAGTTCCAACTCACTAAGGAATGAGATCCATCTCGCATAGCCAGTATTTTGTTATACGTGAGTTCACATTGCCAAAAAAGAGCTCACAAAGTTCATCCTTGCTGATCGAAGGCCAGCGATGACCCTAGATAGTCCTAACTCACGAACATCGAATCTCGCTCAGTAAAAAGCTTGTTGAGGGAAGCTTTGAAGCAGCAACTCTCTCAGACTTAGTTTGTGAGACTAGCCTGCAAAAAGTAGCACCATGGGTGCACCTATAGAAAGTAAACATTAGAAGTCAACTAACAGTCTGTAGAAGCTAATTTACAGGAGCTGTACTTGTCATTTATATTTATTATTTGATATAACACAAATACAAACTATGTAATTACACTTGTAACCTCCTCCCTTCTATAAATAAGGGGAAAAATCTCTCTATATGTAAATTTGAAGCTGAAATACTATACTAAAACTCTGCTAAAATTTCTCCATAAATAATACAACAATACCATGGACATAGGGACTGGTGCCATTTGGTTTTGGCCAAACCACATTAAAAACCCTATCGTGCTTATCTTGTTTTTTGTTTTCTATTGTTTGCTGCATTTGTTAACATTTGCACAATTGGATTACAGTTTGGATCCGTCAAAACCCCTCAGATTGGTTGGATTTGGCAAAACCAAAATCCACTGTCAACATTTTGGCACGCCCGATGGACTTATCTGCTCTCTGGTTAATCTCTTATGTTCTGCTTAATCTCTTGTGTAGCTACAATGGCAAGAGAAAGAGCTACCAGAGCTTTGAATGCATTGGTTGACCCCCTAGAAGGTCATATGTCTACAACAGACTCCTCCATTGCCCCTGTCATAGGCATTACTTTTGGCTTGCCCCCAGCTAGCTCTTTTCAACCTGCCTAGTTGCCAACGGCATTGATGTAGCGTGAACCTGGCTTCAATGTCAAGAGAGACTGGAGAATATGATGGGAGACTTGACTAAAGTAGTCACCGCGCTAGCACAAGCACAAGCTCATGGTTTGTAAAGGCATAATGAAGCCACTACACTTGGGAATATTCCCCAGAGCAGCAAGCTAGATGTTCGAGTAGGGCTAATCAGTCTTCAAGTTACTACTCGCAACAACAAACTCCAGGTTGTTGTTCTCATGACTAGGAAAGTCAAAAAATGAACCAATTGGAAGAACGTCTTCAAGCTCCTAATGACCAAGCTCGCTATGAGAATAGGCCGTCATTCTCCATAGAGATCGAGGGTCAGCCCCTCCCCCTCAAGCTTAAAGTCCCTATAATTCCACTATACAATGCGAACACTGATCCTTATGACCATCTAGACATGTTCAATGTTTAGATGCATTTGTAAACTATTGATCCTCTGGTCAAATGTCAAGTTTTCCCAACTACACTAGAAGGTGTACCTTGGCCTGGTTCAGAAGTCTCCCAGCTCACTTAATATGTAGCTGGGAAGAGTGCTAACAAAAATTCATCAACCAATACCGAGCGTTGAAGCAACAGCTTGTGCCCCCTACCACCTTGTGATGATCTTTCAATGTAAGCATGAGTTGCTGAAGAATTATATTACCAAGTTCAGACTTGAAACTAACTTAGTATCTAAAGAAACTATTTTGGCAACAATCTCCGCGAGACTCCGCAAAGATGAAAAGATGTATAAAAGTCTATACAAGTCGCTGGTGAAGGATTTAACTGAGTTTTATGAGCGAGCTGCCAAGCAGATCGAGTGGGAAGAAACCTTTGGCTCAGGAAAGCCTGATTGGAAGGATGAGAATGATAGTTCCACCGATAATAAGAAGAGAGGTAATATGGATCAAGGTGACCGCTCTGACAAGTGAATTACAAAGAAGTCCAACAAGCCCAAGTGTGAGCGGCCTCAACTCCCAAGTCGCCATGAACATTACAGCGTCCTATCAGACTCCTAAGATAGGATATACATGATTGAGGGAAATCAAGAGGACTTCAGGAAGCTAACCTTATAAGGACTCCCTATAGGCAAAGAAATAAAGAGGAATTTTATGCCTATCACAACGAGGTTGGGCATGATACTTGGAACTATTGGGCGCTCAGAGACGCAATCGAAGACCTAATCCAGAGAGGTCATTTGTGGGATTACATGGTAGAGCCTTTGGGATGACAACCCGAGCATTCAGAATAGGCTCCTGAACAAGAGCAGACCTCCACAGTGAGGATTATTCACTAAGGTTGCAAATGTATCTCAAAAGTTAAAATTTTTGTACCAATTTTTGAATAAATTCTTTGTCAAGTTGTCCTCAATATTGCAAAGTTTTCCGCTTCTGCTGAGGCACAACTCTTTTACAACCTCATACAATTGCTAGCTTCTGAGCTGAAGCCGTCAGAGCACATTCCAGTACAATTGTCAACTTCAGAGCTAAGGTCACCAGAGCTCATTCCAGTACAATGCCAACTTCTGAACTAAAGCCACTGGAGCTCATTCCAGTACAATTGCCAGCTTCTAAGCTGAGGCCACTAGAGCTTATTCAATACAATTGTCAGCTTCTGAGCTAAGGCCACCGGAGCTCATTCTAAAAACTCTTTGCCAACCGTGACCTCTGGTCCGGTTGAGGCGCTATGGCACTAAATATCCATAGACTCTTGGCCAACTATGAACTTTGGTCCAGTTAAGGCATGGAGATGCTCAAAATAAACTCGACCCATTATGACCTAATGCTCATAGCTCTCATGCGATCTACTTTTACATTACTCATCATTGAAGCATTTTGGTTCTCAGATCCATTAACAAATGCAACCGAATGGCTATCTAGGCATTTTATTTTACTGTGATTTGCAAGAATCCATGTTTTCATCTGTGATAAGCAAAATATTCAGCACAATATGCAAGAATCATAAAGAACTGTTCTTTCATTAAAAAGCCTTAACGAGGTAAATTTACACTGAGAAAATTTAGAATACAAGTTAAAACAAAAGAAGCTTACGGTTATCACATTTTGGAAATTTATAAACTGGAGCTATCTAAACTAACTTGTAGCATAGGCAACCCAGGTCGAACCCAAGGACCATTTTAGGATGATGTTA
>JANHAO010019697.1:0-13119 GCA_026873985.1 Saraca asoca
TTCTATGCATGGTTAGCACATTACTTGGATGCAAGGTCTGTATATAAGGATTCTGCATTGTTGCATGCCTTGGATTTTATTATCTGTGGGCAAGTTCCTCGCAATCACATTTTATTTCTCTTTCTACACATCGCCTTTTGCTCCAAAAATCAAGATTCAGTTGTAGGAGTATGACTTTAATTTTTGTTCAAATGCGAGCTATAAGGATTGGCATTAAGCCTGCTAGATCATAGGGGATGATCTCATCACGAGGACCGATATGCTCCTTATGGCCGTACTAGTCCAATGCTGCCTTTCCTTGGCTGAGGGTTATTGAACCCGTGCCATTCATCACTGCATGAACTCGCTAGGTCTCTGCATGGTCTTTTTGGCGTGTTTTGACGCTAATGTGTACCGAATTCGATTTCACCCTATGGCTGTATGAGTTTCTTTTCGAGCTGAGGTACTGCCTGGTTTTGCATGAGCTCACTAGGTTCATGTACGGAACCATCCAGACTAGCGCTAGTGCCGTGGGCTCATTGGGTCACCTATGCAGACTTGAGTATATGGACTTGGCTGCTGTGTGAACGCGAGGAGTGACCATTGAATGCCGTGACCTCTATGCCAAAACGGACCATAACTGGATTTTGATCTCATCACCTCATGAGCCATGGCCCCCTACATGGTTTCAGGCCTTGTGATGGAGTGGGCCACTGTTGGGACATGCGCTCATCATCACAAGAGCTCCGGGTTGCTACAGACATACGGCTACGAAGATCGGACCGAAGCTGACCACAAATGAGTGTGAGCTGCCAAACTGCACACAGGACATCAAACTCGGGTTACATCTGCAAGGGGTTGTCATCAACTTACACTGCTCTGCGACTGTGTGCTCGTCACCGAATAAGATGCTGCAGGCTTGCCTACAGTGCAGTATCCCATCTGGCCGCTGGATAAGTCACACTTCCTTATGACAAAAACTACTCATCATCATGCCCGCGTATGGTAGCAAGCCTGGGACGAAGCTGCCAGCATGGGCTTGTTCAGGTCGGCATCGCTTGAGCTACTACATGGGTCGAATTCAACGTGAGGATGGACGAAGGCTGGATACGGGCTGCATGTCGAAGTAGCCCATAAATGGATGCAAGCTCACAATTAAGCGAGCTGCTGTGGGGTGGCTAGGGTCGTCACTGTAGGAAGTGCTGCATCGCGGGTCTTCTCAGCTCATTACTGTAAGCGTTGCTACATGGTGAGGATAGTTGCACTCTGTCGACCTAGCACTGGGACGAGATGGAGCTAGACTGCTGCGTTCTATCGGCCGCGGCATGTAGTGAGCTCGGCGTCGAAATGGAACTACTGCTGGGAAGCTCGTAACGGAAATAAGCTGTTGTGAAATCATTGTTACACAAGCTACTGCTTGGACTGAAGAATAACCACAGCATGCTAAAGGCTTGAAGTCAGAATAGACCGCAATCGGATACGGATTTTTAGTCTATTGCATGAGAAGAGTTCACGATGGAGCCGGGCCATAGCTGGGTGAGAGCTCGTCCTCGCACAGGGCTATTGCATGGATCAGGTTTGTCATCCTGATCACGGCCGTGAGCTCACCACAAAGTGGGCTGATGGGTCACTACTACATGGGCACGACGTCAGATACGGAATGAAGATATATCATGACTTCAGTTTGCTGTTGCCATCTGCAAAAATTGGAGCTCTGACGCAGCAACTTACAGACATGGAACACCAACGTTTCAACTTCAAGGAATGAGGGCGTGCTTGAACGTCCAAGAGTATCCACATATGCCATCTCAGATTTAAGTCACTGGAAGTTACGTGGTGCTGAAGGTTATTCGAATACTGTTACTGCTATCATTACAGTTTCCAATAATAGTGAGATTCGAGTAGATAAAAATCAGCTAGTGTTATGGGCGTTATTGGGAAATGAGGTTCGAGAAGGATGACATCCAGGGGAGTATAATCAAACGAAGAAAGGATCCAGGGCAAAATTTAACTCTACCAGAAAGAGACTGCGATTGTCGAAAGAGGGCCACGAGGTCCCGCTATGCCACGAGGCCTCGCTATACCGCGGAACCTAAGATATGAAGGGTTATGATCGTGCCGACCAAGGCCAATAGGCAACCAAACGAAGAACGAAGGTAATTATCCTGGGACCTTGACCCACGATCTCCTCTTTAGTCCACCGCTAACAGACGATAGTACAAAGTCTAGTCAGCAGCCGGAAACGTGCTAGAAAAGTTGTCAGCTCAAGCCTCAGGCAATACACATCAGCCCCCTAGAAATCCAACAATGATTTACCCAGCATTAATTATCCGACGGCAAGCATTTAATACTAAGAACGGCGAAGGTGATCATTTTGCCGATCAAGAAGATTACTCTTATAACCCTCTTCCTCACTATAAATAGAAGGGAAGGGAACATAGGAAAAAGAGAGAGAAAAATATACAGAAAACCCCACTAGTGAAAGAAAGCCTCTTGTATCTATAATCCTTATTAGAAGGATACACCGTAAGCTGTGAAAAAGTGATTCAGTCATTGTAACTCAGTCTAACAAGACCTTTGGAAAGCAAATAACAAAAGAGTAACATAGACGTAGGGCTGATAACTAGCTTTGGCCGAACCATGATAAGTGCTCAGTGTTATTGCTCTCTTCCTAATCTTTTCCTTAAACTTTTGCTACTTACCTTCACTCTTTCTCAAACATGCAGTCAAGGGTGTTGAACCAAGAGAACTAGTTGACCAGATTTTGGTGTCAACATTTTAGTGCTAGAAGGAGGGCCCCCACTGTATATTCCCATTGTATTTTCTCATCTTCAATTTCTGAAAAGCCATATTGGACATGATGGCAAGAAGGAAAACTGTCGGGAATGCTGAGACTCCTGCTAGTTAACCAGAAAGCCAGATGCAGCAGCAAGACACAATCACTCCTATGGTAGGCCCCGAAGCCAGCGACATGCAGACTTAGAAACAGCGCCAAGAGGCTCTCGACAAGTGCTAGGAGGCTCTGGAGAGCACCTTATAGGAAATGGCTGACATGGTCTAGACATTGTCTCAGGCACACGCCGGAGGTGCATCAGGATGGGGAAAGGCGGTCATCTCTGAAAATGAGCGCCGTCATCTAGGAACCTAACAGGATCAACAAACTAGGATCGAACATTGGCGAACCCATTCACTTCATTCCTCAAACTCATGATTGAGGTCCAAAGTCCATCGACTCCAGGAGGATGGCAAAAAAGAAAGAAACGATAAGGAGTAGCATAAAAATGAAAGTTCGAAAGGAACCAATAATGATGGGGAGTCAGATCACAGCTCGATCAATTACGAACACGGCCTGAAGCAGGGGACCTCAGATCAATGTTATCACTGAAAGCAGGAGCGAAAGAACCGAAAGGCTTCTAACCATTAGCTAAACCCCCAGGACCCAAAGGTCAAAGAACTACTTCAGAGAATGGAAAGACTAGAGAAGAATTCCACCTCCCAAGAGAAGAGCGAATCTCACGAGGGGAAACCCCCCCTCTCGCCAAATTGAGACGGAACCTCTCCCCCGCAGGTTCAAATTTCCAAACATCCCCCTGTATCATGGGAATAGTGATCCTCATAATCACTTAGACGCTTTCAATGTCTAGATGGATTCATAAACTTCCAATCCATTGGTGAAGTGTCGAGTCTTCCCGGCAACCCTCAGGGAGATACCGCTAACCTAGTTCAGGAGTCTCCCAGCCCGCAATGTAAAAAGCTGGGATGAATGTCAAACCCAATTCCTTGACCAATATAGGGCGCTAAAAAGGAAGCTCGCCCCCTCTTGCCACTTGGCCACAGTTTTCCAACGAAGAGACGAATCGCTCAAGGATTACATTACGAGATTCTGACAGGAAGTCAGAAACGTTGACAGCCCATCGAATGAGAGTGTCCTTACAGCGATCTCCACCAGGCTTCGAAAAGACAGGAAGCTATATAAAGACATATACAAGTCCCCTATCAAAAGTCTAGGCAAATTCTACGAGCGGGCCACGAAGGAGGTCCGTTGGGAAGAAACTTTTGGCCCCAAGAAGCCGAAAAAGGGAGATGATGGTGAAACCCCCAAGGGGAAGAAAAGGAATGAGAACAAGAATAATGAAAGAGGTTGAGAGGATGGCCCAAGGGGTTAAGTCACAAAGAAAGTCCAAGCTGAGCTTTATCAGCCTCCACATCGCTACGAGACTTACACTGCCTTATCAAACGCTCCCGACAGAATTTACGCTATAGAAAGAGGGAACAAGGACTTTGGACGGCCTAGGACTATCAAGACCCCCATTGATAAAAGAAACCAAAACAAATTTTGTGCCTATCACAGTGAGGTCGAGCATAATACATCGACTATTGAGCGCTAAAAATGCCATTGAAGACCTAATCAAAAGAGGTCGTTTAGGAGAATAAATGGCAGAAGCCTTGGGACAGAGATCCCCGCACCCCCGACAACATACATCACGGCGCCATCGGACCCCTGAGAACGAGGGGGCACCCTTTATGAGGACGATATTCACCATTCATGGTGGGTCCCACCTCGACAGAACGACGAATCGATCGCATAGTCATTATGTTCGAGACACGAGTTGTGTCTTCCTTGCTAGCTATAAACAAAATGACAAGCCTGCCAAAAAGGCTAAGGCTGTCACGAATGAAATCAAGTTCACCAAAGAAGACACAACGGAGTGCGCTACCCGAATAATGACACCATTGTCATACGGGCAAGGATAGCTAATGTGGAGGTAAGGAGAATAATGCTAGATATCGAAAGCTCTGTAAACGTGATGTATAAGGCATGCTTCGATCAGATGGGCATGGGGACAAGATAGAAAGATCCATCACCAGACCCCTTTTATGGATTCACCGGGGATGGGATACTTCAAATAGGGCGAATCAAGCTCCCGCTCACCATAGGAGACCCGGACCGTCAAGCCACTATCATGACAGATTTCTTGATCATTGATTATCCTTCGGCATAAAATGTGGTACTAGGACGACCCTCCATGAATGAGCTTGATATGATAGTGTCAACCAAGATGCTCATCATGAAGTTTCCTACCCCAAGTGAAACCGGGTGTGTCTGAGGAGAACAAAAGGTAGCTCGTTGTTGTTACAAAGAAGCGGTCAAACTCAGGATGCAAAAAAGAAAGGTAGACATGGTCTGCGACTGATACTCCCGCCCGATGAGCGAAAAAGGAGTCACTTACGACCTTGACCCCCGAGAGATGGACGTGGGACAAACCACCGGACCAACTAAAGATCTAGAAGAAGTATAGATAAGTGAGAAAGATAAGGAAAGGTGCTTGAAAGTGGGAAAATGACTACTGCCCCATGTAAAAACACAGTTGGCAGACTTCCTTAGGGCAAACGCGGATGTTTTCTCCTGGAGCCACGAGGATATGGAAGGCATTAACCTAAAGATAATATCCCACTCGCTGAACATCGACCCTCTGGCCAAGCCTATCTATCAAAAAAGGAGGCCAATGACCACCGAATGCTACGCGGCACTCAAAGAAGAGGTGGACAGACTTCTAGCCAACAAATTCATTAGGGAGGCATGATATCCCACCTGGGTAGCTAATCCAGTCCTTGTCAAGAAAAAGAACGAGAAGTGGAGGACGTGTATCGATTTTATAGATCTAAATCAAGCTTGTCCAAAAGACGGCTTCCCCCTATCGAGGATGGACCAGTTTGTTGACGTGACCTCGGGACACGAACTCTTAAGCTTCATGGATGCTTACTCAGGATATAATCAGATTCCAATGGACGCACGGGATGAAGAACATACGTCATTTGTCATCGATCGAGGATTATATTGCTATAAAATGATGCCCTTTGGACTAAAAAATGCAGGGGTGACATACCAGCGACTAGTGAACAAGATGTTCTAGGGGCAAATCGGTAAGACAATGGAGGTTTATGTGGACGACATGCTTGTGAAATCTAAACAGCTCGTCGATCACGTCCATGACTTGGATGAAATGTTTCAAATCCTGAGAAGATATCGGATGAAGCTAAACCCCTTCAAATGCACCTTTGGCCTAGCCTCGGGAAAATTCCTTTGCTTCATGGTCAATAACCGAGGGATCGAGGCCAACCCAGAAAAAATCAAAGCCCTTCTCGACATGCATTCTTCCACTGGCCCCAAAGATGTCCAAAGCCTAAACGGCCAAGTCGCCGCCCTAAGCCGATTCATCTCGAAAGCCTCCGATAAATGCATCCCTTTCTTCGACGTCCTTGAAAAGGCCAAGAGGTTCGAATGGACCACGGAATGCGAGGACACATTTAGGAAACTTAAAGATTATCTCAGCCAGGCACCTCTCCTTTCCAAACCGAAAGAAGGAGAAAGGCTGACTATCTATCTTGGGGTATCACAATACGCCCTAAGTGCGACATTGACGCGAGAAGAAGGGGGCAATGAAATCCCCATATACTACATAAGCAAGAGGCTGTTGGATGCAGAGACAAGATACTCCCCTATGGAGAAGCTTACATATTGCTTAGTCGTCGCCTCAAGGAAATTGCGAGCATATTTTCAGGCTCACAGCATTAGAGTTCTTACGCAATATCCCTTGAGGCAAATTCTCAGAAGACTGATGCCTCCAAGCGACTGCTTAAATGGGCAATAGAGCTCGCCCAGTTCGACATTGAATATAAGCCCAGAACGGCAATCAAAGGGCAGGCACTGGTAGATTTTATTACCGAGTTCATAGGGCCCGTAAGGGAAGAGGCAGAGGTTTACAAGGCCCCCTATTGGGAACTATTCATCGATGGGTCATCCAACAACAAAAGGTCTGGTGCAGGGATACTTCTCGTTAGTCCAGAAGGACATAGAATCTTCAGCATCTTAAGGTTTGAATTCTAGGCCACGAACAATGAGGCTGAGTAAGAGGCCCTACTGGCAGGATTACGTTTGGCTAAGGTGGTGCAAGTGGAAAAACTAAAGATATACAGTGATTCGTAGCTCATCGTTGGTCAAATGAGGGGCGAGTACTAAACCCGTAAACTTAGGATGGCATAGTATCTTCAAAAGGTTTGAGAATTACTGGAATCCTTCCAGCAGACCGAAATCACCCAGATCCTATAAGCTCAGAACGCTCATGCCAATGCTTTGGCTCGGTTATCCATAATGAACGAGCTGGATCCCATGGAATCAATCCCGATAGAGCACCTTTTATCCCCAAGCATTAAACAACAACAAGAAATCAAAGTGATCGCAGACAGATCTAACTCTTGGATGAGCCCCATCATTAACTTTCTAAAAAATGAGATCTTGCCAGAAGATAAAGTCAAAGCGCGACACCTACGGGCACGTGTGACAAGGTATTGTATTTGCCATGACGTCCTTTACAAAAAAGGATTTTCAACTCCCCTCCTAAGGTGCATTGACAGAGAAGATGGCGGCACTATTCCAAAAGAGATTAATGTGGGACATTGTGGAAACCATGCTGGGGGCTGTCATTGGCCCAAAAAGCCCTACGATAGGGGTTCTATTGGCCGACCATGAAGCAGGATGCGATGAATCTCGTCAAGAAATGCGACAAGTGCCAGAGATTCGTGAAAGTGCCCCAGGTTCCCCTAGCTTATTTGAAGCAAATGGTAAGCCTGTGGCCATTTTCCATTTAGGGGATCGACTTGATTGGGCCACTCCCAAAAGTATGAGGAAACTGTAAATATGCCATCGTGGCCGTGGACTATTTTACAAAGTGGGCTGAGGTAAAAGAACTAGCCAAAATTTCATCTTCCAAGGTCCTAAGCTTTGTCTAGAGTAACATCATCTACAGGTATGGGGTCCCCCCAATAGATCGTCACCGATAACAGAACCTAATTCACAAGCGAACAATTTGTTGAGTTTTGCAGCAATTTTGGAATTATTAAGAGTTTCACATCTATGGATCACCCACAGAGTAATGGGCAAGTAAAGGTCGTCAATAAAATCATTAAGAGAATTTTGAAAACTAGACTAGAGGCAAGAAAGGGAGCGTGGGCTGACGAGTTACAAATAGTGTTATAGGTATACCGAACAACTCCCTGCAGTTCAGCAAGGGAAACCCCCTTTTCGATGGTCTATGGATGCGAGGCGATGATCCCCGTGAAATTCAAAGTCACGACACAATGAAGAATTACCTTTGAACCAGGGGAAAATGACCAACTGCTCGCTGCAAGCCTAGACCTTATGGAGGAAGCAAGAGATAAAGCTAGCCGCAGGATTACCACATGTCAGTAGCGTATCACGAGATATTACAATCGAAGAGTGCGATCCCAAAGATTTAACCCAGGTAATCTCGTTTTACGCCTCATCCTACTAGGAGTGTGCAAACCTAGCGAAGGGACCTGGGGACCAAATTGGGAGGGCCCATACTTGATAAAAAGAGTCGTGAGCAATGGCGCCTATCACTTAGTTGATAAAAATGGAGAGGAACTCCCCCGTGCCTGGAACGCCAAGCATCTATGCCGATATTACCAGTAAAAGTTGAAAATTTTAACTATATAAAATATTATGTACTCCCCACACAATGTAATTTCAGAAGGAATAATAAAGTCTAATGTGTTGCAAGGAAACGGTAAAGACGAACTCGTAAAAATGAGAATCATACGAATGAATTGCTAGAATTTCATAAAGTCATCGTATACGTCAGTTACAGACCAAAAAAAAAAAACTAAGGCGTAGGATTCTCGGAGACGTTAGAGGTAGGCCTATCA
Source organism: Saraca asoca (assembly GCA_026873985.1). Classification (NCBI taxonomy): domain Eukaryota; kingdom Viridiplantae; phylum Streptophyta; class Magnoliopsida; order Fabales; family Fabaceae; genus Saraca; species Saraca asoca. Next base: position 8,707 of record JANHAO010019697.1, read on the forward strand.
GGAACCTCAGAGGTTGAAGGGGCAATCTCTTCTGAAGGAACTTCCGTCTCTACACCTCGTTCCTCGTCCGAAGAATCAGTCTCAAGGGCATCCCTCTTGAAAGACTCAACGGCCTCTACGGCCTGTGGCCCAAAGAACGAAAGATCCATCTCCGGGTGTTTCTCCCATAAGGTAAAAAGGAAGTCCTTATAAGTTTGTTGCCTCGAGTCCTTGGCAGCAATGACCACTCGCGAAGACATCTCAGCTTTTGCAAGATGAAGCTCTTTCCTCACCTCATTCAGTTCTTTTTTGGCAGTTTCGGCCCCATGACGTGCAATGTTCGCTCGCTGTACCGCATCCTCAGCAGTTCCATTGGCTATTTGAAGGCACTTGTTCACATCCTCCAACTCTATTTTGACCTTCTTCAAGTCTATCGAAACATGCCTGGATATCTCTTCAACGATCTCACAACGCTGCACCTCATCCGCAAGCTTGGCTTCCATCTCCTTGATCCTCTCACGCAACTCTTGGTTCTTGGCGATAGAAGCTGCAAAGTCATTCGCAAGCGAGGATTCCCTATCCTCTTGAGCCCGAGCTAACTCCTCGATCTTCAGGAGTGTCAAGACATTCTACAAAAAAAAAAGAAAAAAGGAGAGGGGGGAGGAAAGAGAAGATCGGGCAAAGGCATTAGTCACAAACTATAAAATAACCAATAAAGGTAAGAGTAGTAGAATGAACCTTACCACAAGGCCATGACAAGCGGCGTAACCCGCGAGCCTCCCTATAGTGCAATCTCTGGCCTCCAGCACCCCAACCTTTTGCTTTGGCCTAAGGATTGTGCTCATGCTCTGAACTAAAGTCAAAGCATACTCCTTAGTTAGGGATCCGGCCTCTGCCAGGCGAGGAATGGGTTCACCTTCATCACTATGAGACGATGCCTTCTTTCTACCTTTCTTAACCTTTCTCCTCTTAGAAGTAGCACCAGGTGGGACAGGGGTCTCGGTAACATCCGCTGGTTCAGATCGAGGTGGCGTTGACGTCCCTCGAGGAGGGGCCACAGATGATGGTGACAACACGGCAATCTCTGGATCCATGCCGTCAGGGGCAGAAACTTTGTCTGTAGGAGGAAGAGGAGAATCCACTGCAGGAACTGGAAGACATCGCTTTGCACCACGAGATGGAGCAACTTTCAAATTGAGGTCCATGATGTTGTCGTAATCGTCAAAGTTAGCGGGTCAGGTCTCGGACACTCGTCGAATTCTGATCTCCTCTGTGACTTTGATTTTCAGAGGAGGTGCCAGTCCGTACAGGCAAAGTCGAGATTCATTGAATTGGAAGTCGTTCTCGAAACCGCTTGCCAACCTAAGGATGTCCAAAACCTTGAGCTCTCTAGCCCCCAAGGTAGGAGTCTTGTCGGTCCTAGCTGCTAAAAAGAAAGAAAAAGGACGTCAGTAATACAAAACAAGAGATAGATAGATCGAAAGATACACTGCTTTATGCGACTACTATAAGCTAACTTACACAGAGAAAGAACGAAATCAAAATTCTTAAGATATCGTAACGAAGGGTAGGATATGTAGAACCAGCGAAATTTGTAAGGTCCTACATTGGATTTGCCTATCGTAGCCCCCTTCGGTAGAATATCTTTATGCGGCGTCCTTCTGACCATAAGATAGTATAATCCATTCGACGCGTTCGTGCATTTGAGATCGTAGAGGTAGCATAGGGTCTCGGGGGACGACGGTGGTAGGTGATTACCCAGATGGATTAAAGCAAGTGAAATCAGTGACACATATGAATTAGGGGTGAGTTGGAACGGGCATAGTTTTATTTTGTTCATGAAATCAACAATAAAAGGAGGAACGGGGAACCTAAAGCCGGTCGTAAAGTGCAGCAAACTCATGGCGATGAAACCTTTAGGAGGATGTGCAGCATGATCGTCCGCCGTAGGAACCATGGTGCTAAATCCTCTGGGCACCCGATAAGAGTGAACCATGAGTTAAACATCCCGCCGTTGCATCGTAAATGCGTGGAATTTAAAAATGCGGCAATCACAGGATTCCCTCATTGCGACGCCCAAACCCTCTGAAGGTCCTTGACAAGCCCCGAATGATGAAACCTCGCCCCCTCCACTGAGTGCCACCTATTCGATAGATCGCACCACTGTCACCTCTAAAATCGCTTCCATCTCCTCGTCATCATCCCTTATCGAGCGATGACATTGCACATAACCTACTTCCATCTTCAAAGGAAGAAAGTCGGTTAGGTCGCTGTGAGCAAGCCGCACCAAAACTAAAAAGCCTAAGATCCCTGCGGATCATAGGCCATGCGCAACCTGAGCCACCTCAGTAACTACCCAAAACCGCACTAGGAGAAGGGAAAAGAAAGAGAAGAGGATAGTCCCAAGCTACATGATCAAGGCCCGACAGGAAATACCAGGCAACCCCACGGACGATTAACAAACCAACCCCATTAAACCAAGCAAGACGGAATACCAAAGAAACAAACTAACAAGTCGAACCCATCTAACTAATAAGAGAAAAAATCCCTAAGAATCGGAAAGATAGGAAAAATGGATGGGGACTTACCGTAGTTCTTTTGAGCACGGAGCTCCAGTCGAAATGTATTTACAGCTTTGGCAGGGAAAATCCTGGTACTAGGGAAGAAGACTAGAAAGCAATCAGAGATTAAGTAGAACAAGCAAGGAATGAGAGAAGGAAAATTTTCAAATGAGAAGGGACGAAGGAGTTCTCCTGGTATAAAAGAGGAATGACCTTACCATCGGATCAAAAGGGCTGATGTCTACCCACGATCTAACGACTGGGGGGATACGAAAATCAATAAATGATGGTACAGAAAATCGGACAAAAACCTGAAAGCCATAATTATCAGCTGTCATAGAAAAATGAAAAGCCACACGTGCGGAACAAGCAGATGAATTAGATAGCTCAAATGGCCATCGCACACAAAAAGAATGAAGGGCTCGGTAAATGATCTCACGTCCAAGTAATACGCAGAAAGCGTAGAATTCTTGCACGAGCCACGTTCAAGTAATGTGCTTACCCCACACAGAATTCTTGCATGGAACAACCTTGCGACCAAGTAATGTGCCGATCGTACGGAATTCTTGCACAGGTCGAGGGCTCGAAAAATGATCTCGCGTCCAAGTAATACGCAGAAAGCATAGAATTCTCGTGCGAGCCACGTTCAAGTAATGTGCTTGCCCTGCACAGAATTCTTGCATGGAACGACCTTGTGTCCAAGTAATGTGCCGACCGTATAGAATTCTTACGTAGGTCGTGGGCTCGAAAAATGACCTTGCATCCAAGTAATACGCAGAAAGCATAGAATTCTTGCATGAGTCACGTTCAAGTAATGTGCTTGCCTCGCACAGAATTCTTGCGCGAAACGACCTTGCGTCCAAGTAATGTGCCGATCGCACAGAATTCTTGCGCAGGTCGAGGGCTCAAAAAATGATCTCGCGTCCAAGTAGTATGCAGAAAGCGTAGAATTCTTGCGCGAGCCGCGTTCAAGTAATGTGCTTGCCTCGCACAGAATTCTTGCGCAGAACGAACTTGCATCCAAGTAATGTGCCAACTGCACAGAATTCTTGCACAGGTCGAGGGCTCAAAAAATGACCTTGCGTCCAAGTAATACGTAGAAAGCGTAGAATTCTTACGTGAGTCACGCTCATGTAATGTGATACACAGAAAACGTAGAATTCTTGCATGTAGCAAGTCTGGGACCTCATGCACATACAAAGTTCCCACTAGATGGAAGATTCCCTCAAACACTAATCAGTGTCGGAGGATTCGACAATCCGACCCTCTTAGCAAAATTTGAAGCCAGAAGCAAAAGTCGAGATGTAACTCTCACCTCGCGAGGCGAGCCGAGAGTTAGGGGGCTTATGTTATGGGTGTTATTGGTATATAAGGTTCGAGAAGGATGACATCCAGGGGAGTATAATCAAACAAAGAAAGGATCCAGGGTAGAATTCAACTCCGCCAGAAAGAGACCACGATCGCCAAAAGAGGGCCACGAGGTCCCGCTATGCCATGAGGCCTCACTATACCGCGGGACCTAAGATATGAAGGGTTATGATCGTGCCGACCAAGGCCAATAGGCAACTAAATGAAGAATGAAGATAACGATCCTGGGACCTCGACCCACGATCTCCCCTTTAGTCCACCACTAACAGACGATCGTACAAAGTCTAGTCAGCAGCTTGAAACGTGCTAGAAAAGTTGACAGCTCAGGCCTCAGGCAATACACATCAGCCCCCTAGAAATCTGACAATGATTTGCCCAGCATTAATTATCCGACGGCAAGCATTTAATGCTAAGAATGGTGAAGGTGATCATTTTGCCGATCAAGAAGATTACTCTTATAACCCTCTCCCTCACTATAAATAGAAGGGAAGGGACCATAGGAAAA
>JANHAO010019698.1:0-13132 GCA_026873985.1 Saraca asoca
ATTTAATTTAGATATTGATATGGTTATTGAGATCTTGATAATCACCTTAGAAGAGGATAGGAAAACTAAGTAATGCATTGAGATTAATGGATTGCTTGTGGCTGAGTTTTGCATAAAACTTATTAATCATTTCAAGGATCCTTGTTATGGTTAATAACATTTGAATGAATATTTAGTGATCTAGTCTCAAGTTGATTCCCTTGGCTGATTGTTTGTAGTTTTCATTTTAGTTTCTGTTTGTAGTTGCATGTTTTTATTAGTGCAGTTCTCTGCCAACCCCCCCATTTACATCTCCTAATTCGGTTGATAACATCATCCTAAAATGATCCTTGGATTTGACCCAGTATTGCCATATGCTACAAGTAGTTAGGTAACCTGGTATTATAAATTTCTAATTTGATTTAACTGTGACAATTGACGAACACATCACTCACTAACTTTGTTAAAGCTGGAGCCTAGAGAAAGACTTTTTCTTTATTTTACAGCAACAGAAGAGGTTGCTAGCTCCATGATAATTAGAGGGCAAGATGATCTCCAAAAGCCAATCTATTTCATTAGGAAAGTCCTTCATGGAGCAGAATTGCATTATCAAAAGATTGGAAAGCTTGTGCCACCATGCTTGTGACTTTGAAAAAGTTAAAGTAGTATTTCCAAAGTTACTAGGTGATTGTTCATGCCAACTAACCAATTAAATAGATTCTCCAGAAACTTGACTTAGCCAATCAAATGGCCTCATGGTTAGTAGAACTTATGGAGTACATAATTGAATTTGAGTCAAGAAAGGCTATTAAAACTTGAGTATTAGCAAATTTGATGGCAAAAATGATCAAGGACCCACCTGAGCATGCTATAGACTGATTGTCTTTCTTGAGGACATTATTCACAAATGGTTCCTCAAATAAGAAAGAAGTAGGTGCAAGAGTAATCTTTGAAAGGCTTAATAAGGTCACAATTGAGTGCACTCTAAAATTTGAATTCCAAACAACCAATAATGAAGTTGAGTACAAAGCTTAATAGTTGGCCTCAAACTTGTGAAAAAAGTGTGGGCAAAAACAATAAAAGCTTTGAGTGACTCCCAACTTATGGTAAGACAGTTAAATGAAACTTATGAGACAAAGGTTCCCTATTTAATAAAATATTTAAAGGAAGAAAAATCTTGATTGTAGAGTTTGATCATTTCAAGTTGGCACAGATTTCAAGGCCAAAAAGGGTTAGGTGAATGTCCTATCAAAGCTTGCTAACATAAAAATGCTAACATGTAATAGAAGTTTCTTGCATGATACTCTATAAAGCCGTATAAAGAAATGATCTATATTCACCCAGTAGCCCATAAGGCAAGGGCTACAAAGTATCACAATTCCATATTCAAAAGACAGGAATTTCATAAGGCACTTTGGTGCTTCATAGGGTAGACGATCCATGAAAAGAAGTCTTAGATAGGAAGTTGGCCTCAAAATGGGAAGCACCTTATAGAATAATAAGGAATTTGGGAAATGACTCATATCACTTGGAAGCAATTGAAGGGTGACAGTTATCCACGTCATGGAATGCCACCTTCTTACGTGATTATCATGTCAAGTTGATCAAGTAATCAGACAAGGATAGAAAATGAAAAGTTTGTTTTAGAAAGATTGGTCATCATGCTGAGACTTAAAAAGGCTAAAGTATAAGACATAATTTATACATAGAATACTTTTTCCCAATATGGATGAATCAAATAGTCTCCTATTTTTCTTTAACAAAAACGATTCAAAAAAATAGCATAAGATGCCATCAAAGCGATAGAGTATAATTTGCTCAAAAAAGGATAAAAGATAGCATCAAAGTGATTGAGCATAATTTGCATAAAAGACAACACAAGATTCCATCAAAGTAATTGAGCATAATTTGCTTAGAAGTGGCACAAGCTGCCATCTAGGAGATCAAGTATAATTTGCTCAAGAGTAGTACAATTGGTACAAAATTTTTACACAAAGCACAAAGGACAATTACTTAATAAGATGGTAAAACATAAGTCATCAAAGGAACTTTTCTATTAATAATTGTTTGATTTTTATAGGATAAAATATCATTCTTCAAGGTGAGGCTAAAATGTACATGGAGTATTTTTTTTATAATTCCTGATCCAACATCAAGTTCTATCCTTCCATGAAACCAACAATGGAAGTGTGTTGGCCTCTTCCACTTTTCAAGTAAGTTTCTCTATTTTCTTAATAGCTTCCATATACTTGGGCTTCAAAACATCAAGATCTTACTTGATGTTAGAAGTTTATTGTTATGTATTCTTTGCAATGTGCTTCCAAGAAGTGACTTCTTGGTTCAAGCATTTCAATTGATAAGTTCCATATTAGCCTACATGGTTTTAATTGTGCACTCATGAATGGTGACCTTCTTCACAGTGTTGGTAAAAGCAATTTTCAGTTGTTCATCAGAATTTTTATCCTACCCTCTTCATGAAAGTTTCTCAAGTGGTGAATTTTCTCTTCAAGAGCAATTGCAAAAGTGATTTGGTGAAGTTGGTTACTAACCAAGGCATTTGTGAATAGTGAATTCAATGGAGCAATCCTTTCAAAGCCAATATGAATGTATTGAATGCCAATCTTGTGAAGGTTGGCAGTAGAACTCTTGTAGCTTTCATGAAACTTTTTGGCATTTGAAAGGTGGCTTAATGCAAACCTTTGACCTTTGAAATGACCTTCATAGGTAAGTTCCAAAGCAAAAAATAATACCATAGATTTCTTCTTTAATGAGTAGAAGACCTATAATCTTCCTTTAAGTAACTATGTCATGGTCGATCATGTGATGGCATATCTTCTAAGTAAAGACCTACACAAGTAAATAAGTTAAATCAAATCCTTTAAAAATGATATACAAGTGGGGTCTTGGAGGTGAAAATCACTAGAGAAATGAACCCATCATGATCACCTATCCAATAGATAACTAGTCTCTCTCCCTAACCCTGAAAAAGGTATTCTTCCAATAGGCAACACCGGTAAACATGCCCTTAAAAAGTACCTTCTTGAACTTATGGATGAATTATATCCAAATTCTTTCTTTTTTGAGGGAATAGGTGAAAAAAAATAGAAGAAAAGTTTACTAATGGAAATAAAGCTGAAATCTTTGATCTCAGAATAGATGGCTCCAAAAGCTTTTAATAGAGCCCAAGAGTTAAAAGACAGTTAGGAGGGGCACACATTCATAGCTTGCAAAATGGACTATTGAAAAAGAGTAAAAGGTGGCTGGACCCCAAACAACATAATTGTAGAAAATGAAATAATGATCATGCTTAAAAATGTATATAATATTCTCCTTATCAGCAATGTTGAAGGTCATTAGTGGATAATCTTCACAATAATTCATTTCTCCAAGGAGACTTTTAAGTGTCATAGTGTTGGACCACAAAGGTAGAACTTTTATTTCCATTACTTTCACATCAATCTAGTTTAATGCATCTTTTTTTACCCATATTTTGGCATTATTGTTTGGTGTTGACTCTAGGTTATTTGGCGTTGAAGACATTGCCTTATTGCCCATTGTCAACCTTGATTAACTAGGTTTGGTCAAGTAACAATGCTTGATCAACAAGGACGATATGAAAGTGTGGAGCTCAAATCACTTATGATTAAGCATTCCCAAGAAGGAAAATAACTAAAAAAAGTCAATTAAAAAAATCAATAGAAATCACACAATAGAATGTCAGGCTAGCCAATTACAAAAGGCCCCATAGGATTAGGGCAAACATTAAACAAATAGGTAGTTGACAATGACAAAGAAAGAAAAACAATATAAGCAAAATAGGAAAACAAGAGGAGTGGGAAATTAACTTAGAGAAAGCTAAATACATACCTATAAAAGACAGTCACCTAACAAAATCCATCGAATGTAATTCCTAGCAAAGGATTTTTAATGAAAGAGCCCAGACACATTGAAATATTTTAGAAAATGATAGATCTAAAAATAATAAAAGTAGTTGAAACTGATGAGAATCACCTTGCAAGGTTTTAGAAATTAATATTGTTGTATGTGTTTTTTGGATGGCCTAGCAAAAGGCCCAGCTGAAGGTAGCCCAGCTAGCTGAAGGAAGCCTTCCTCAGCCAAGGCCAATTGAGCGCGTAGACCAAGGAAGAGCTAGTCAGTGGAGGCTGATTCATGGAGTGCTTGCAATAGTCGAATGGTAGACTTAGCCTTTTATATATAGGTTCTGTGTAATAGAAAAAAAGGAAGAGAGCTCATTTTGTGGAGAGAACATCCTGAGAAAAATGGAGAGAACCCCATTGTAACAAAGAGAGAGCTTTGAGAGCAGAGAGCCATAGAGCTCATTAGAGAGAAATCCTATAAAACTATGTACATTGCAAGTATTTTCCCAACAATAAGATCAGCCGTGCACATAGGGTCCGGTACTGTCTGGATTTGGCTGAACCATGTTAAAAAAATTTCTACGTTTGCTGTGTGTTCTTCTTCTTCTTCCTTTGTTTCCTGCACCAGGTTGTAGTTAGTAGTCCATCGAATCATTTCCCGTTGGCTAAAGTTTAGGTCATCCATATGAATCAAATTTCATCATTAACATTTTGGCACCTTCTGTGGGGACTCCACCTGCATCCTGGTTCATTTTTACTATGAAGATTGGCCTACTTGAATCTCATCATACAGAAGCTACTGTTTCTCTAGTTGGACCGAACTAACTCTCACCTTCATCAGAAAATAATGCATAAATCAACAAACCGCAAACCCCTCAGCCAACCTCTCCTCCATTTCAGCAAATTGCTCAATGTTAGACCAACAAACTACTTGGGTTTGCTACTCAGATTAGCCCTCTCATTCGACCAATGGCTGTCGTTCATGTCTTCCAACCATAGCAATGACTCACAGAAACCAGCAGCAGCAACATGGAACCAAGCTCGTAACCATGCTACAGTCCGTGCATGACAAGCTCCCAGCAACCCAGCAATTTAGTCCTCGCTGGTCTATGATAGTCTGGCTCCATCATGAGCTCACATAGCAATACTGTGACAGCCTACACGATGGTGAGCTCGCGCACAGCCATGCAGAATTTGTTTTAGCAGCACGCTCACGTAGCAAGGAGCTCCCCCTTTGCATGTAGCAACTCGGGTTTGCGAAGGACGTGCATGGCAGCATGCAGAGTGTTTCGATGATGAGCGCGTGAGACCATGCAATGGGTTCAGTGTTAAATTCATGTAACGATGGTGTGGCAGCTTGTGCAAGGATGAACCCATGTCCCAGTTGTCATCCTTCTCCCTGCCAAGCTCACAATCCATATAATAGCTTATACAAGGACAAGTTCCTGCCTGGTGCAGATCATCTCACCACTCTCTCAGTCTAACCACAGCTCACACGAGGATGAGCTCATGTCCAGCCTTCATCCATCTCCATGTCAAACTCGGCCCATGCAGTAGCTCGGGCAATGATGAGCTCACAACAGTTCACGACAGTTCACTCTTGTCACGAGCTTATAGTGGCAACAAGCTCTCAACCGTGAAGTTTGGTCCACGCAGTGGTTCATGCAACAGCAAGCTTCCAACTGCGAGGCGCTAGAGGAAGGGCCCCCAACTGCATTTAGTTGTTGATCACCATATCAAGTTCTTCATTATCACACCAAGCTCTCCATTGCCTTGCTTCACAGAGCCATGTAGACATCATACTCAAGCTTACCAAGCTCATCTTCTCAACACGGCCCACATCCACCACTATCTCATGCTCTTGTTTGGTGACCGATCATGTTTCTCATCCTGCCTTGATGAACTTATTTAAGTCCAAAGCCATTTCCAATGTGTGAGCCGCAACTAGATTTAATAACTCTGGAAGAGTCTACTATTCAGCAAGTACAAGGTAATTGAAATATCTTTTGGTGGTGGCCGTGTGCTGCTTGAATGAAAATTGGAGGCTAGACACCCCTACTGGGTTCATGCACGCACAAAGTGTCTGCGAGCATAGTATGGTGTCGACCTTGCACGAGTCTTTAACAAACTCTCGACATTCAATGATTTGAGGACGGGTTCAGAATCACATGAAGGAAGGATCATTTCGAATTCCTTGGTGCACGCAGTGAACCAAAGTGTGCATAGCGAGCAAATTTCCTCTATAGAAAGCCAAATTTGTGCAACTCTTTTTCACAGTCTCATGGCCAAAATACAACCTGTGTTCATGCAACTTCACATGGTTTCATGCAGCTGAGATAGTTTACGTGCATGAAGATTCAAGCGGCCTTCATACGGCAACCTCATGAAGTCTCCATGCAAACCTTCGCATGTCCAGACATGTATCAACTGAGAGAACCTCATGCAGTCTGTGCACCACTTCCCGAGTCCCTGAATGAGTTATGGCTTTATGTTGCCTTTGAATTGCAATAAGCTGCAAGCAGCGAATGACTGAATTGCAACGGGCAGCCTTGCCCTCGATCGTGTGCTGAGCAAAACTCATGTACATGCAGCAAACCAAAATCATTCAATACAATGGTCAGCAATAGCCCCTTTTTGATGACAAACTCGCATGACTTGTATCCATGTAGCCACGCAGCTGAAGCAGACCTTGCATCTGCACAGCTTGGTGTGACCAAGAAGTAGCTCGCACTCCTACTATTTTGCATAGTCAAGGGGAAGCTAACCCATACAATTCTCGCACAGTCGAGACGTGACCCCCCAGGCATCCAAATGCATGCCGGTAAAGTGGCTTCGTGTAGTAGCCCAAGTGATGCCCCAGGTGCTTGGGCATGAGCATGCCAAGACACGACTCTTAATTCCTCTTCATGATCGAGCATGTGCAACCATGCAACCCAGATGATGATCCCATCATGCGACTATACGAAGCCTGTATCCGATGCTGGCTTCACGTAGCAATCATGCAGTGTGGCTTGGTTTGAAGATGGAGTTGCATCGCCATGCAGGGACCGGACCCAATGACGTGCTCACCTAGCATGCAATGATCGGGCGATTGAGCATGTTGACAACCACTTGACAGTCATGTAGTCGCATTACGATGGCAAACTCACACAATGCCCATGCTGCGAGACAATGCAACAATGATAACATTTAGACAAGGGATGTGTATTCTCGATCTGTTGATAAGCTCATCACCTGAGGTGTCTTGGCTTGGTGACAAGTACCCAAATCCATGAAGCCATGTAATGGACCCGACCTCTATAATGAATCTGCACATGAGGATTGTCAGCAGCATCATTTCAGGCTTGGATGCTAGCAGGGTGCAAGGTTCAAACTCACATAGTTGTGCAATAAAGATAGGCTTGAACGTGAGCCCGCACCATCCACTCAGCAACAGCGATACTATTTTGAGTCAGAGGGTCTATCACCTCGCAAGTGATTTTGCATACAATGGCCATACAATCGCACCGACTGTCATGCTATAGTGAAGCGTATCTACTGATGCGGGCCGAGGACGAATGCCGTAGTTGACAGCCACTTTGTTCGGGCTAAGTAGCTTAAAGTTTCAGCTTTATGAGTAGTCTAGTTCAAAGTCTAGTTGAAACCAGTCACCATGTAACTCAAGTACTTTAGGAGCTGAGTGGGCTCAGACAGTTTGGGGACCAGAGTTGTGCTCCAACAACCAGCAAGCACCAAGACAACTAAAGAATTTGCTGTTGCACCCCCAATGGCCTCCAACTTGCGCCTTCGGCCTTTGTGAATTCAAAATGAATGGAACCAACAGATTGCAAGGGATCCTAATCCTCAAAGCAAAAATAATGCGCAGAAAGAGAAATAAAGTGCAATTGCATAGAACCCGTGCGCAAATAATCTTATCCAAGGCCTGCTGCGGTACATAATTCTTAAGAATGAAATCTCACCCAACGATCAAGGTTTGCCCTATTAGGTTCAAGAAATCCACCTGATGATCGAGGTTCACCCAGTCAGGTGTGAAAATCTCTCCTGGTGATCGAGGTTTGCCTGGTCAGGTGTGAAAATCTCTCCTGGCGATCGAGGTCCACCTGGCCAGGTTCGAGAAATGAAATCTCTCTTGATGATCAAGGTTTGCCTGGTCAGGTTGAAGGGACAAAGTCATGACCTCACCTGACGATAGAGGTTCACCTAGTCGGGCTTGAGGAGCAAAGCCAAAATCTTGGTAATCGAGTGATAAATCATGATTGCCAATGGTGACTAATTAAATTGCCTATGCAGTGGGCACAGAGCACAAGATTGGCATAGGCCCCTCAAACCATGAGAAGCTCCCTCATAGGTGAAATAGCTAGTGACACATTCTCAAAGCTAAAAATTTCTCTAGCTACCAGAAGTCACGAATAGGGGCATGATGATGCCAATACCACACATCTTCCTAGATCTCGAAACAGAGTCTAGCTGGCTTTGGTGTTTCAATTACTTTCATAACTAGCTAGAGCTCCTTCAGCATCATATCCATAACTGGTGATAAAACTCCTCTATATGGAATAACATGACTTTGAACGGGACCCCCGTGGATATTATATGAATGCTTGGAACTGGATTCTTTCAAAGTAACCTTTGTAGCCAAACCATGTAGACTGTTGATAGCTGAACCATGTAACAGCTCAGCCCCCACAACGAGCTCAGATGCGACAACAACTTGGTTCCATCACAAACTCACAATTGTAACAGAACAAGATTGGGTTTTGCACTCAACAACAGTGAAACTCACATGAGGGCCATGTAGAAACCTAGACAAGCTCACACAGTGGCACGCATCAGCTTGGAGCTCACATCCAATCGTAGCTCACAAGAAGACGAGCTTGCACTCCAGCCATGCCCGATGTCGCTATGTAACAAGATGCCTCGACAGCGGACTCAAGCCTTGGTCATGCAACATAGTAGTCCATGCAGTGATGAGCTCCCAGTATGTAATAGGAGTGCAATAGCTCGCAGTATCATGAGCTCATTCCAAACCATGATTCACTCCAACATCAAGCCCGTGACAACATAACAGCTCGAAGCTCACAGTATGCAGCTATTCGGCTCTCGAAGCTCGCATGGTGACGAGCTCATGTCCAGTTGTAGTTCATTTTGATGTCGAAACTCACAGCATGCTATAGTTCAATTTTTACAGCTAGTAGTAGCTTGGAACGATGGCAGGCTCATAACTGCAGCCTACAAATGGCTCGCTTCATTCACGAGCTTGCAGCACGCTCCTTTACAACCATACGAAGGTCGAACTTAGTAACTAGTTTCCACGCCAGCTGTTCAGTGTCCAGTTTCAATGGGGGGCTCGTGCAGCACTTGTACGATGGTTTGGGTTGACCACGAAGTCCATGCGTCCATGCAACAAGGAACAATGTCATGCTCGAATAGATGTGCTTTGGAACCGAGCTAAATGATGGACTCATAGTACTCCACAGTGGGATCCTACCCTATGACGAGCTTATGGTCCTATCATATGGTCTCGGTTGGGTGCCGAACTCATCCCACCTTGCAACGAACCTATACCACTGAGGATGCCGATGCCAGAATGTGGTGTATGAGATAATATACTTTGTCTGATGGTGTTGTCAATGGAAACACGTGCCATAGCTAGATGTCACTCTGAAGCTTAAGGCAACCAAAAAGAATGCCTGTCCTCACTTTCCAAATGACATTGAGTCCACACCTTCTGTCCTTTGAGGTTAACCTCCAATTGAGTAGAAAACCAGAGTAGGGCGCTTGTCATTCCAGCTCCAACAATATTATAGCTCATATTTGAACAAGCTAAGTTATCATTCCCTATCTGCTTGGGTGAGCTAGATATAATTTCTTATCCTAGCATTAAATACTTTTATCACAGCTGGTTTCTGCTCTTCTTTTTAGAGCTAAAGACACACTACTAGGTGTCCAGGTAGGTTGTATAGATGCGGCCAATAAGCACCCAAACTCATGACAAACAAGGTGCCATTACCTGATGATCGAGGTACGCCTGGTTGGATCTAAGGGAACAAAACCCCAACGAACTTATTCATCTCAGCATGGCATATCGAGCTTTTGCTAACAGAAGTCTAAGTCCTAGTTTGCAGAGTGCACTGTGAGTTGGGGGGCTTATGTTGTATGTGTTTTTAGGATGGGCTAGCAAAAGGCCCAGCTGAAGGGAGCCTAGGTAGCTGAAGGAAGCCTTCCTCAGCCAAGGCCAGCTGAGAGCGCAGACCAAGGAAGAGCTAGTCAGTGGAGGCTGATTGATGGAGAGCCTATAATAACTGAATGGCAGACTTAGCCTTTTGTATATAGGTTCTGTGTAATAGAAAAAAAGGAAGAAAGCTCATTTTGTAGAGAGAACATCATGAGAAAAATGGAGAGAACCCCATTTTAACAAAGAGAGAGCTTTGAGAGCAGAGAGCCATGGAACTCATTAGAGAGAAATCCTATAAAACTATGTACACTGCAGGTATTTTCTCAGCCATAAGATCAGCCATGGATGTAGGGTCTGGTACCTCTAGGTTTGAATGAACCACATTAAAAAAATCTCTGTGTTTGCTGTGTGTTCTTCTTCTTCTTCTATTTCCTACACTAGGTTGAAGTTAGGAATCCATCAAATCATTTCCCATTTGCTGAAGTTTAGGTCCTCCGTACAAACTAAATTTCATCATTAACAAATATTTTAGGCACTTTTAAGAAAAGCAATGAAATCAAAGTCATTAAAATTAAATTGTAGGCTCTAGGAAAAGGTTAAAAGTTTGAAAAGTCTCTTTAGTCTCTTCAATTTCTCACTTGCAAATCCACTTGACCAGTTGGTATTCGAAGATAAACACTCAATCTAACAATTGGTAGTTTGATGAATGGCTACAAACTTATTAGGAATGCTTAGTCAAGCCTCACCTAGCCATTTAGGAGGGTGCTAGTGATAAATATTAGGCCAATGGCCCAAATGGTCAAGATCCGGCTAAAGGCCCCAAGTAAGTGGAAACCCTTTCTACCCTTAGACACTTTTATAAATAGAAAGGTATGAGTTTCATTTATCTTAATTTGAATATTTCATTCTCACTATAATACTTTCTAACTTTAGTATTGGAAGGGCTTTGATAGTTACCACAACTTAACCCTTTGTATGGATGACTTTCAACCACCGCACTTAGTTATTGGAGATTGAAGCATTCATCACAAAGTGTTATGGATTGTTGAAACCATGCAAGTAGATGTAAGCAAGCAATAGGACTTGCAAGAAAGCCATGCTTGTCAACAAGGTATAAGGCATGTTCTAAGATAAGACATGAGACTTGTGTTTCTCTCATCAGTTGAATAGGACATTGGATGTAGGGCATGTCAATAGTAAGTGCACCCAAAATGCCTATCTCAGACTCAAGCTACAAAGATAGTCATCGTGAGAGTTATAGAGGTAGCTCACCTTTCATCACCAACAACAAGTTCAAAGAGACACGTAGAAGAAAGCCAAAGAAAAACATATCAAAGACTTTTAAAGAGTGGTGTCAGACTAAAGTGTGGAAGACAAGACATTGGCAAAGTACAAAGAGACAAGTGGAGAAAAAGCTAAAGGAGGAACTTGAAGGAAGCAAATTGAAGTTTCTTTTGAAATTGTGTCAGATTGAGTCATCACTGAGAACATCAATGTTTTTCAAGTGGGGGAGAATTTAACAAATTGGGACTTGTGACTAGATTCAACAAGCGAATGTCTTTGAATTCAGATGACCCTTGGCATATGAATCAAGCATAAAGAAAAAATCATGTGGTATGAATTTGACAAAAAATGCATATATAAATTTTTTTTCCTATTTTCCCCATTTTAAGAACATTTATGTAATTTTGTATAAGGTAACTTGTTCAGTGCAAATAGATAAGCACATGGTTGTGATCCTTGGATTTTGAACTTTGTGTAAGGTATTATGGTGCATTCGATCCCTTTTGAGATAGGGGATAAACCCTTGTATCAACTAGAAAAAAGTATGTTTACTTGTGCCAGAAGAGTTTTGGTTTAGATCTGGTAACTAATAACACAAGATTTGATGCATTTATATTTCTCATACTTAGCATTTTAAGGCCCAAAATGACATGTTTCCAGCTGTGTTAAGATAGATTTATAGTGTGGAGTCAATTGGAATCAATTTGCAAATTTCTACATTTTCGGCCATAATTGAGCAGTTTTTTGTAATTATGGCATAACTTGAGCTACTCTTGTCCAATTGATGTATTTTTGTCTTGTAGGAAGCTAAGATATAGATCTACAACTTTCATGAAGACCTCCAAGGCTGAATCCATCATTTCGTTATCTGAATTTGGAGATGAAATTACTGCTAGAATACTGTCTCTCAGGCAGCTGACCTTTGCTCACTTATCAGACCATAACTTGAGATAGAGAGGTCCAAATGAGGTGCAACAAGGACCAAATGGAAGCTAACACATAAATACACAATTCCTCTACAGATTTCCTATGTTGAAAAGATCAAATTGGGCATCAAAACTAAGCTGCAATTCATAGACAAGAATGCTACAGAAATGGGCAGATGCAGAACTAAATTTTTAAGGCCCCAATTGGCATTCACTTGAGCCTAATGATCCATCACTTTGCCCAGCCTAACTTTAGCCAGCTGGAGACACAAAAGAGAGAAGAAAAAGAAAAGGAAATGGTCTCCAAATTGGGCAGCACACAGAAGAGTGGCAGAGCAAGCAACCAGTCAGCAATTAATTCTTACCTACTCCCACTCAGCCTTCCTTTGTTTACCCGGGTAGAACTTATTGTTTAGAGACTTTTCATTCGGTCTTTCTTACTTAAGTTTTAGTGTTTTTTTTAGGCTAGTTTATGGGGGCAAAGAGCAAGCTTTTACTCTCCCCTTTTTTTGTAATTTTTCCTTTCATTTTTGGCCTCCATGGAAGGCTAGTGTTGTAACCAGTCTAAGGGGCTGCAAGACTTGAAGTTGAATGTAGAGATCTTGTTCCTTTCATGCTACATTTGGTTGTTGGTTAGTTCTTTCCTTTTCCCCTCTCTATTTTGCTATGAATGTCTGAGTTAAATGGCTTCATTTGATTTATATATTATATGATTGTTGCTTAATGATAACCCTAGGAAGAGAATAGGAAAACTAAGCAATTGTATCAAGCTTTTGATGGATTGTCTTGCTGGCTAAATCTAGATTGCTTAGGATAGATTTATTAATCATTCCAAGGCTTCTTGTTGTGATTAACAATAATTGAATGAATGTTTAGTGATCTAGGAAGCA
>JANHAO010019699.1:0-13151 GCA_026873985.1 Saraca asoca
AAGAGTAAGCCCAGGGGTGGATGGAATGTGAATGTGATAGGTAACAATAATATATCATTTTCTTATATATTTGAGTTAACATTGCCCTAATATTTTGTATTTCTTTTAACAAATAATGACGGTGTAATCAAGGTCAAGAAGCTTCAGGTTGATCAAGTTTGGAGCTTGGACGGAGAGAAAGTCTTAGTGCAGATGGATGATCTTGGTCGGCCCATAGGAGAGGAGGGAGGCATTTTTTCAGGTGTAATGGGTCATTTGGCCAGGACTAAATATACCATAGACTATGAGGCTTGGCTAGACATACTAGACTCGATTAAAGATGATGTCTTCAATAGATTGGTGATGGTATGCAAT
Organism: Saraca asoca; assembly: GCA_026873985.1. Taxonomy (NCBI): domain Eukaryota; kingdom Viridiplantae; phylum Streptophyta; class Magnoliopsida; order Fabales; family Fabaceae; genus Saraca; species Saraca asoca. The sequence continues at coordinate 355 of JANHAO010019699.1, forward strand.
AAAACTATCTTGCCATTTACAATTCATATTTATTTCTAATAGTAATGGCTTTTTTTAGGTTACAACTATATTTTCAATTTGAAAATGATCAAATGGCCAAGTGGCTTGCCAATCAATGGATTGGAAAATGGTGGAGGGATTTCAAAAGAACCTTGTATAACAAATATTACAGCCTGACATTGGACCAAAATATTGAAAAAATTGTCCTATAGGCATTTCAAGTGAGCAATGGAGAGGTTTGGTCCTCATTCATGATAAACAAAAATATAAGAATAGTAGTTTATTTAATTCTAGTATGCGAAAATGATTGAATTCAATTATGCTTGTATCGATGGCTAAATGAGTAATTGAGTTTCTTCATGCAGGAAATGTGCAGGCAAAATGCATGTAATAGAAGCAAACAGACCATTCCTCACACTGCGGGGTCAAAATTATTTGCATGAAAAAAGGATGAAATGGTACCATAACCATTTAATTTGCATGAATACAATTAAGGTTGGCTTATGAAATAACTCTTTTTTGCTTGTTTAAATGTTAAGAGAGAGAGAGAGAGAGAGAGAGAGAGAGAGAGAGAGAGATAAGGTTCCATTAGAAGGGCAGGGTGGTGGGACGCTATCCATAGGAGAAATGATGGCTCCTACATGAATGACGAGGCAAGGAGCATAGGGATGAGGGTTCATTTGTGTGTTCTTTATTACTTTTGAATCAATAATTAGTTGATATTGATACATATGTTTTATTATTTATTTAGAAAAAATTACAAGAAGCCTCGAGCCAAGCAGATCAAACACAGCTATTAATAATCTCCCCAGACGATGCTTTTGGACAAGTGTTTGGGAAAGAGCACCTAGGTCATGTACGAGGACTAGGCATTGGTGCTTGTCCCACTAGCGTCTTTGGGAGCAGTTCTGAAAAAGGAGGTGGCAGCTCTTCATCAACATCAAATAATGTGAAGCAAGAAATTACAAGGCTCAAATCACAATTAGAAAAAACAAAGGCGAGGGTGGAAGCCATTTTGGACTACGTCAAGTCCATAGGCACGTACATTCCACCCCATTTGTTCGGTCACCCTTCTGCTGACCAACAGGTATTATGCGTAAAACTTGGTCAAATTTCTTATTCTAACTGTGTTTGTTGTGTATTTGTTTGCTACCAAATATATTTTTGTATCTATCCTATTCACCACAATCATCTTTAATTGGATCCTCATAAAGTTGTCTTTGTATCTTTATTTTTTCTGCCTGATTGGACCAACATATGCATATTTGAATTGCTATTTTTCTGCATAATTGGACCAATATAATATTTGGTTTCTGTGTATACATGTCAAACTATGGTATACTTGTGCTACTTTATGGGTAATTGAATTGTTATATTCAAACCAAAATTCTACTAAACTATGGTGGTAGTAAATTGTTGTTTTCGCATGTCTGAATATGTAAGTCATTTTTTAGTCTAACACCCTCTTTGTCTTTTTTTCTTTTCAGGATGGAGTTGATATTAATTTGTCAGATCAATTTTTACCTGCGCATGCAAGGAGATCTTTTAGCGAGAGCAATCGAGATAGAAATGTCATCGATCCTATCCAATCTCTTTAAGTTTTGTTGTATTTTTTTGGTTTTAAAGAGTTTTTGATTGGAATGCAATGTAAAGAATTTGTGGATATTATATTTTATTCAAATGAATGACATTTTCATTATATTTAAATGAATGTTATTATTCTTGTACTGTGAATTTGTCTTTATATTTTGCAGGGACAATTAGTATCATTAACTAATGAAAATATAAGGATTGAATGATTTGAAAATTTTAAAAAAATATTAGAAAATTTAACGACGATTAAGGAACTGTCGCTAAATTTAAATCAGATTAAAAAATAGTGGTGGTTAGTTAACCATCACTAATATGAATATATTATGTCACATTATCATTTCAAACATTGTGGCAGTTAACCTAACTGCCGCTAAAGTATAAACGAAAAACATTGCAGCAGTTAAGTTAACCGCTGCTAAATTAATATGAAAATTTACACTTTTCAATGGTTTCTTCTAACCACCGCTAATGTCAATCTGACGGTGTATTTATTGGCAGTTGCTATAACCACCTCTAATTTACTCAATGACGGCTCTAACCACCGCTAAATTATACCATTTTTTGTAGTGTTAGGTTAATCGACGACTTTTCTTGTTACCAAAAATCATAGGTTGAGCTAACTAAGCCGTTGGTTACTTGGCCCTACATTTTATACAGTTTTCAAAAGTAACAAAATACAAAGTCAATTGGAGATCCCTCAGGGATTAAACCACCCTAATGCCATCATCAAGAGGACATCGGGAGGCTCGAGGGGGATGATCTCAACCTTGTGGAGTACCTTATAACCTACCAAATTCAAAATAACAATGTAGTGGATTTTAATATTAAAGACTCCTAGCGAACTCATAATAATGGTGGAGAAAGTGTAAGACGTGATTTCCATTGGATCATTACTCATGCTTACTTTTTTGTTGGAGGATTGATTGCAATGTCTTGAGATTCTAAAAAAAAAGTCCACAGAAAAATAAGTTTGGGGCTCAATGAGATAGTTTTACCAAACCTATGAATTCATCCAACCACGACCACACACACACATATATCAATATCATATCGAAGTGATTATTTCTCATACTCAATCTCTTACAAACATCATTAAATTTCAGAGACTCACCTTCGAGTGGGTTCATATCACGTTGTACATAGTACTTTATACTGAATCAGGGTTCTTATGGCCTTGGGCCGCCATTCTTTTCCATTGCATTATTCAATATCATCATACCATATTTCAATATTTCACAAAATGATAAACAGGTAAAAGCAAAATGCATAAAAGTAATAAATCTCCTTGTTATTCCAGTCTAACCTCATCCCGTACAATCCCAGCCTTATCCATCCAAGCCAACCTTATCCCACTTGTCATATTAAAACATGTAGATCTAGGATCCGATTCATTATTTCGCATCACCCCAAAATTTACATTTCAAGACTCAAAAGAGCTTTCAAGGATATCAATCCCATAATAGATACATCATCAAGTTCACATCAACATATTCCATCATCATTCATGATATCATGTTCCTTTCTGAATCTCATGAAAAAAATCAAACATTAAGCAATATGGTTCTCATAACAATTATTTCATGTCATTCTTATTTAGCCTCAATCCTAGTCACATGAGTTACATTTTGTTGCAAATGCACAACACATTCTTTGTTTTGTCATATCACTATTATAATTAATTTCATATTAGTAATATATGTAGTCAATTGTTAAATTCAATAATATTACATTATAATTATCGATTTAAAATTTCTTCATTATTATACTAGATTGAGTAGGTTTATACAAATTGAACCAAGAGAACAGGAAATATTTTAGAAAGAAGTGAAATTAGGTTGAAAAATACAGAAATTTTTGAAGATGTGATCAGAATCACGAATAGGATCATTGAAAAAATTTGAGTAGGATCGCGATTAGGATGGGGGAGTTCAAGTATGGAAGATTCGATTCGAATCAAGGAAATTCAGTTAAAAATGCAAGTCTATTCACTACAATGTGTAACCATTTAGGAAGTCCAATTATAAATGTGAATAGAATTGTGACCAAAATTGAAAAATAGGATAAAAAGATTTGATTCAAATCACAGAAATCTAATTTAAATTTTGATTTGAATTATAAGAACAAAATGGTTAGGTTTCTGTGAGCATGATCACAGATTCAATTCAAAAGCTATGATTCGACTTGCACGAGTACATATTGCATGAAAAAAGTAGGAAAATAGGGGAAGTGACTTCCAATTCAACACTACACCATAAGATCTCAACATAACATGTTTTGAGGGCTTAAACAAGCTTGAAACTTAGCTATTTTAACAGAAAACTAGTTATTATGCCATTAAACCCATTTAGCCTCAGCCATACCACAAAATCACAAGAAAAACCCATTTTGCCAACTTGTACCAATAATCAATAGATCACAAGCAATAGATACTTTATAATTCACAAGAGTGGTGAGAATTACTCATATGTGTACTGAAAGCACAAGATCACCACTAGTTTCACAAAAAAATCTTTAATACTGTTCATAAATAAAGATAAGAGCATATTAGCTTCTTAGCTATTTTAGGATTTTTCTTTCAACAAACAATTATATACCATTTGATTATGGTTTCATGGCAAAGAAACAAGCTAAATATACAAGATTTAGGCTCTAAAACTTCAAAAAAATCACATGGGCTCTTGAAGTAAACAGTAATGTGAATACTGACTCTAAACTTCAAAAATCTAGATCTTAAGTTATACTTAGTGAATTAATATAATTTTGATGTTGAATTGAAGAGGAAGAAGAGAGGAATCAGCTGTAAAAATAAGAGAAATTAATAAGAAGAGATGAAAGGCTTACTTGAGGAGAGAGAATGAGTGTAGAGAGAGGGAGAAAGACTCAAGCTTGGTGAAGAAGAAATAAAAAATTGCATGGGTTGCATTGCAACCAATTTGGCTAAACGAAGAAGAGAAAATTGGCCAAGGGAGGGCAAAATGGAAAAAGAAAAAGTGAAATCCTTACTTTGACTTCAATTAAAATAATTTCCCCTTTCAACACTTTTCTTATTTCCTCCACTTTTGGCCTAAAATTAACATACTCACCAGTCGCTTGTGGCCATGAAATTTTATCACAAATTAATTAAATTAATTATCTTTGTAACAACTATAATTTTACCCTCACTGGGTACTCGTAGCCCTAGTTTTGATCTTTTCAAATTTTTCTGAAAATTAAATCCAGAAAATGTGAATCTTATTTTTAAGGCATCCATAATGGAAACTTCAGTTATCTAAAAATTCCTAAAATTCATATAATATAATAGATTTCTAATGTATTCAGACTCCTCATAGCCCTAAATTATAGTTTTGAAATTCTCTAAAATTTAAATTCACCCTTTTCAATTTTTTTTTTCAAAATGTCATTTTATTATCGAAATTAACTTTAAAAAATTCAGGGTATTATAATTCTCCCCTTTAAAAGAATTCATCCTTGAATTTTGAATGATGATAGTAATTTAACTAGAGCAAAGAACTATTTTAAATAATATTTTAATAAATATTTATTATATTTGTTTCTTACTGAATAATCGAGAATATTTTTCACGCATATTAGTTTCTAATTCCCATGTGGCCTCTCATTCATTATGTCATTCCCACATTACTTTAATCATCAAAACTTCTCTGGATCTCAGCTTCCAAACTTGTTAATTAAGAACAGTTGTAGGTTACTCCTCATAGGCCAATTAGGTGTCCAATTGGATTAGTTCTTCCTTAATAATATGAGATTCATCCAAATGTATTTCTTCAACATAGAGACATGGAATATCGGGTGGATACCTTGCATTTCAGATGGAAATTCTAGTTGATATGCCATGGCTCCCACACATTTGGAAATTTGAAATGGTCTAACATATCTTATCTCCAATTTTCCCTTTACCAAATTGCATGACTCATTTCATAGGAGATACTTTGAGAAACACTTGATCATCTCAATCATAGATCAACTAAACTTTTTCCATAACATCTGCCACAAAGTCAAGACTTAATAACCTTGCCTCACCGAGTTCAAACCAACCAATCGGAGACCTACATGTCTTCCCGTATAACCCTTCAAATGGTGCCATTTGAATACTAGCTTAGTAACTATTGTTGTAGGCAAATTCAATAAGTGACAAATATTTTTCCCTACTTCCCCCAAACTCTATTACGTATGCTCAAAGCATGTCCTTCAGAATCTAGATCATGCACTCCGATTGGCCATTAGCCTATAAATGAATAATAGTGATGAACCCACAATTGAGTACCCAGTGCTTGCTAGAATGATTGCCAAAAATGGGAAGTAAATTGAATACTATGATCTGAGATAATTATCAACAGCAAACTATGTAAAAGAACTATTTGATCAAGATAAATGTGCATATTGAGTAGCTGAATAGGTCATCTTGATAGACAAGAAATAGGTTAATTTAGTTAAGCGAGCAATGATGACCCAAATCAAATTATAACCTTTCGGTGACTATAGCAAACCAATTAGGAAGTCTATCATAATACTATCCCATTTCCATTCTGGAATCTCAATGGATAGATGTAACCTTGGTGGACATTGATGTTTCACCTTCACTTGTTAACACATAAGGCATCTGGTTACATATTCAAGCATATCTCACTTCATTCCTTCCCACTAAAACACCTCCTTCAGGTTGTGATACATTTTAAATGCTCTTGGGTGCATTGTATATGAGAAGTTATGAGCTTGATACAGCAAATCATTATGAACATTTAAATAAACCCATAATCATCCTTTTTTTAAGCACATCTACCTCATCAATTGTAAATTTTGAGTTTGGCTCTACTTCCATTTTTTGTCTAAGAATATCATATTGTGGGTCCTATTTTTGAGCTTCTTTGATGTAGTCGAGCATCATCAATTGAACTGACATATGGACCAAAATCAAGGTCTGATCTGGAATTTCAAGTTACACTCCTAACTCTGCTAGTCTAGGTAGATAAACATTAACTTTTCTTCTCTAGAAAGGAGATAAGTCAATCCACTTGCCAATTAGCGGATTAATGCATCTGCTACAACATTTGCCTTTCCGAGATGATACAATATCAAACACCTCGTAATCTTTTACCATCCATCTCCACTTTCAAAGATTATGATCTTTTTGTTCAACAATGTATTTCAAACTTTTATGATCAGTGTAAATTTTGCACGTTTCCTGATGGTTGCCAAATCCAGTCACAATAAGAAAATTTATAACCAATCTACCCTACTACTTGTAGCATAAGGTAACACTGGGTCGAGCCCTTGGATCATTCTAATAATAATAATCACATCAAGAGATAAAAATAGAGGGAGGTTACAACAACTATTCTAACAAAAAACACATTGTAAAGCTGTAAACAAGAGTAAGCAAATAACCAGCCCAAGGTAATCAACTAAACTTGAGATTAATCTATCCTTAATCACTAAATATTCATTTAATTATTAATCATATTTCTGGCCTTAAATCATAGCAAGAAGCCTTGAAATGATTAATGAATCCTCTACTAGATAAGCACCTAGCATTTGGTTAATTAAGGTTAAATGGATTAAGCATCCAATTAAGCCAAAACTATCCTAAGCAATCAGGATTCAGCCAAGTAAACAACCCATCAAAAGCTCAATGCATTGCTTAGTTTCTGCCATCCTCTTTCTACAAATGATCATTAAGTAATAATCATATTAACATTCAAATCAAATGAAGCTATTCAATTCAAATTTCTCAACAAAACAGAGAGAAAGGGAGAAGAAATGACCAACAATTGAATTGCAAAATGAAAGAACAAGGTCTCAACATTAATCTTCAAGTTGCCAATCCCTTGGACTAATTATAAGTGTTTAGCCTTCCATGAATAGAAGACACAAAAATGCAGAGAAAAAGGAGAACAACATGCACTCAAAACTCGCTCTAAAAATTCTGAACTACTCTCTAAAAACTCTCCTAAACTCTTTTTATTTTTAAAAGCTAAAAGGAAAAAGGACCTAACTACTAATTTTTAGAGTACGAGCAATGATGAAGGGCTGGTTTAGTTCCTTTTGCTTGCTGCCAAGTTCTGCTACCTTCTTTTACATGAATTACATGCTGCTTCTCTGGATTTTCACAAACTCACTGACTTAATTCTAATTAAGTGTGGAGTTGGTGCAAGGAATAATCATTAGGCCCAAGTTCTATGTCAATTGGGGCCTAAAAATTAAATTCTGCAAAGGCCTAACTCGTCAACACTCTGTCTCTATTTTATAACTCAATTTGCACGCCCAAAATGATATTTTTAGGCCTAGAAGTCTTCATAAGAATTGTAGCCTTGTGTCTTAACTTCTATTTGGGCTTAGTATGACCTCATTTGGACTTATACAACTCTAGATATTTCCTGATGAGTGCTTCAAGGTCGGGCTTCCTGGGGCAGAATTGAGACAATATTCTGGCTTTAGCTTGAGCTCTAATTTCAGATATCCAATTGTGAGATTTAGCCTTTGAGGTCTCATGAAAACTATAGAGCTATATATTATCTTTCCTACAAGATAAGAATCACATTAATTAGATAATTTTAGCTCAAGTTATAGCCAACATACAGAAACTGCTAAGAAGGCCAAATCATGCAGTGTTTTCTAAATTGATCCCAATTGACAAAACACCATGAAATTCTAACAACTCAGTAGAAATAAGTCAGTTTGGACCTTAAAAAGCTTAGTGAGAGGACAATTGAATGAGTAAAATATTTTGTTATCATTTTCCCATATAGATAATGCCTCCATATTTTCAATGGAAAGATTATAGTTGCCATTTCCAGATCATGCATACATTAGTTTTGCTCGTGTTTCCTTAGTTGTTGTGATGCATAGGTGATGACTCTTTCATTTTGCATCAATACACATCCTATTCTAATTCAAGAGGCATCACAATACATCGCATACCCACCTACCCCTAAAGGCAATGCTAGCACAAGAGCTATCACCAAGCATTTCTTTAATTGAAGCTTTCTTCACAAATAAGAGTTCAATTAAATTGTACCCCTTTCCGAGCAAGCTTTGTCAATAGCACAAAGATCTTAGAAAAATATCTAACAAAACTTCCAGTAATATCTGGTTATCCCCAAGAAACTTTGAATTTTTGTGACCTTTGTAGGTCTAGACCAATTCTTTACAGCTTTAACTTTCTAAGGATCGACTTGTATCCCTTTTTGTGACATTGTGTGACCAAGAGATTTAACACTGGTCACCCAAAATTCACATTTAGAAAATTTTGCATACAACCTATGCTTTTGTTAAGTTTGTAACACTATCCTTAAGTGTTAGTCATGCTCTTTCTCATTTTTAGAATATACCATGATATCATCGATGAACACAACCATGAATTTATCTAGAAATGGTTTGAAAATTTGATACATTAGAGTCATAAAAGCAGTTGGGGCATTTGTTAACTTGAACAACATTACAGGGAACTCATAGTGTCTATAACATGTACAAAAAGCAATTTTGGGCACATCTTCCTCGAGAATCTTCAACTAATGATACCCCAATCTCAAATTTATTTTTAAGAAATATCTTGCTCCTTGTAGCAAATCAAATAAATCATCAATACAAGGGAAAGGATATTTGTTCTCAATAGTCACTTTATTTAATTGACAATAATTAATACACAACCATAGTGATCCATCCTTCTTTTTCATAAAGAGCATAGGTGTTCCCCATAACAAAATACTCAGATGAATAAAGCCTCTATCAATAACTCTTATAGCTAAGTTTTCAGCTCTTTTGACTCCATTAGCGCCATATGATAAGGAGGAATAGATAAGGTTCTATGCCAGGCACAAGATTGATAGCAAATTCAATTTCCTGATCCGGTGGTAGCCTTGGTAACTTGTCTAGACACACATCGATGAATTCTCATATCACTAGAACTTTGCTCAGATTTAGAACAATTCAATCTAAGTCTTGTATCATTTCTAAATAAGTTTTACGTCCCTTATTCAACAACATACAAGCTTGCATGTTTGAAATCAAACCAATGATTTTAGTTATTCGTTTTCCTTGAAAGACTACAAGAGAATATTCATCCACGTGAAAGGTCACTATCTTATCAAAACAGTTCATGCATGCATGGTATTTAGACTGCCGATCCATACCTGGGATTACATCATAATCAACCATTTCTAATATAACTAGATTCATAGATACCTACTTATATCCTATTGTCATAGCATAATTTCTGAACAAATGATCAGTTAGATAAGTCTTACTAACCAAGGTTATCATAACTAACAGTGATTCCATTAGTTCATCGAATTCATCTAATAGGTCAACAAATTTCTTTGCGATAAAAGAATAAGTAGCTCTAGGGTCAAATAATACCCGAGCTCAGAGATTATATATCTTCAAGATACTTGCAACTATAGCATTTGAGGCTTAGCCTTCTTGCTTGGTAAGATTATATACCCTTGTTGTGGCTTTATTAAGGTTTCCCCATTGATTCCTTTTCCCATCATTCTTACCAGACACAGTCGGTGCTCTTATTGAAGTTGTGGATTGTGTCACTGATGAGTTTCAAGGTTTAGCTTGATAATTTACACCATATCTGGAAGCACTAACACCTATAGGACATTCCCTTGCTTGATGACCTGATTCTCCACACCAAAAACACCCAATCAGGTCTCTCCTACAAGATCCATAATGACTTGTGTACAAAATTTTGCACCATGATGCATTAGCATTAAAGTTTCCCTAACTTTAAGATGTATTTCTTCCATGGAATGGAATAGAAGCAGTCAAACCTGATTGTCCTCCCACATTCCTTCCAATAAGTGGATTCTATGCCCAGAACAGTCCAATAAAGTTCCTTCTCCACCTACTGGATGGTGTTCAACAAGCTAGGTTCCATTTTCTGATTGGAACAGTGTTAGTTCCCTCAATTCAAACTCTTTTCTTACTATTGGCTGACGTTTCCTTTTTGTTAATGGTAAAAATAGGAAGGGGATAAAAGAAGTCCTACATCGATGAGAAGCCGAGTGAGCTTGTGCCTTACAAGGCTGTGGGCTCACCCTATCTCACAAGTAAGGGCCTTTTTAAGGAAAAAGGACAAAATCGTGTAGGGACTCCTGCCCATACACCACGCATAAGCCTACCAGACTTAGGGGGCTTATGTTGATGGTAAAAATAGGAAGGGGTAAAAGAAATCCCATATTGATGAGAAGTTAAGTGAAATTATGCCTTATAAGGCTGGGGGCTCACCCCTCTCACAAACAAGGGCCTCACGAGGCGCACCTAACCACCCAAAGGGAGACAAAATCCTAAGGAAATTTCCAGAGAGGACAATACCTCCTAGGTGAAGACGGCAGACTACCCAATGATGATGATCAATGTGAACTTACCTAATGTGAGGTATTGTCTACTTTAGATGTACCGATGGAAGGATGATGATCAACCCTCAGATGTATCCGATTGATTTTGTCCTTTTTCTTAAAAGGGCCGTACTTGGAAGAAGGCTGTGCTATCTCAGCTCAGCGAAGGTATTGTCCCTTCTGGCAATCATCTTAGGGTTTTGTCTCCCTTTGGGCAGTTAGGTGTGCCTCGAGAGGCCCTCGCTTATGAGAGGGGTGAGCCCCCAATCTTATAAGGCACAAGCTCACTTAACTTCTCATCAATGTAGGACTTTTTTAACCCCCTCCCTATTTTTACCATCAACAAAAGCCCCCCAAATCGAGTGGGCTTGCGCATGGTGTACTGATGAGGGTCCCCACAAATGATAGCAATGATGATGATCAAGGTAAACTTACCCCACGTGAGGTATTGTCTGCTTTAGATGTATTGATGGGGGATAATGATCGACCCCCAGATGTATTCACATAATTTAGTCTTTTTTCCTTAAAAGGGCCCTCACTTGTGAGAAGGGCTGAGCCCCCAGCCATATAAGGTACAAGCTTATTTGACTTCTCATCGATGTGAGACTTCTTTTACCCCTCCTTATTTTTACCATCAACACTTTTTGTGACACTCCTTGGACCTTAGTTCAACCCACAAGGCTTGGTTCATAGCTTGCTGATGTGTTGTGTCTATATCAACCTTGATACGGTCAAAATAATAGTTACAAAGTCTTTGCACAAATTTTTCTACCTTTATAGCCTCATTAGGAATTAAATGGGTAGGATATTGTAAGTGTCAAGTGAATCAAGCATCATACTCACTCAAGGTCAGGTTTTCTTGCCTTAAGTTTTCAAACCTTTAGGTGTTCACTTGTCAGACACTGGGAGGAAAAAATCTATCGATGAAAGCCTCTTGGAACATTGCCTGAGTTAATAGCTCCACATCAATCGTTCGCCCCTCAATAGCTCAAATATTCTAGTAATGTGCCAAATCATCTAACTAATACCCTACTAATTCTATTAACAAGGGTTTAGAACACTGCAGCATCCTACCATATATTTCAATTTGGTCTAAGAATTAATACCAATCCACAGAAGAATCAGTTCTGGCATATCAAGGCAGCTTCAATTTTAGAAACTAGTGTACAATTCTTAATCTATTCTCTTGCTCATTTCTAGTAGGAGACGTTCAATCTTTTTTATTTTGCCTATTTCTATTAAGCTCTCTATTCTAGCCTTGAGTCTAATTTTTTGTTAATACATGTACTAAATGATTCATAGCCTATTGAACTAAGTTTTCTGCCTATTGAAGGACTTTAAGATTATCATCGACTTCATGGTGTAGACTATTTTTTCCAAGAGATGAACCTCTATTAGAAGGTTCAGATTCTTGGCCTTTTTTCCTCCTAGTTCTTATTATAATCTACATTACAAAATTAGTCAAATTCTCAAGGCATACAAAAGGTTCTAATTCGACTCTGTCGACACAAACACATGTTTCACTAGGTCAACGAGAATGGTATTAGCAATACATACTCTTGGGTGCACACGTGCTATTGATATAGTTCCTATTAACACTTGATGAAACCACCACCACTATATGACCCTTTACCATTCAACGTGCAAACCTATACTCACAGGGTTAAACTAACACTACAAGAAAAACGCGGAATTTCAACGGAATATTCCAACGGATTAAGTCCGTTGGAATATTCCAACGGATTTTCCCACAGAATTATATCCGTTGGAATTTTCCAACGGATATTCCCACGGACTATTGGTCCGTTGTAATAATTCAACGAAATTTGCTGTTATTCCAACGGA